>BQNB010057439.1:0-35615 GCA_026074375.1 Tanacetum coccineum | reverse complement strand
GCTTGAGGACAAGCAAATCCCAAGTGTAGGGGTCTTTGATGAGGTGTCATTTTATACACTTTTTCGGGGTCGTTTAACCCTCTAAATCGCGCATTTATGCCCAAAATAGGTACTTAATCCTTCCTTTTTAGGTATTCAGCATTTGGAAGGCATTTGGAGGAAATACACATGACTTGGGCTCATTTAGAAAAGAAACAGACAAGACTATGAACCTACACCAACATCTCTCAAGAATTTATACTTAGAAGCTAGAGACGGCGTCACAGATTACACGTGATGCCGTCACAACTCATCTCAAGACGGCGTTATAAGATCTCTAAACGGAGTCAGAATGCACGACCCAACCCATTATCTAGAATATTCTATTCATGACAGCGTCACGATTAAAACGCGACGCCGTCACAGCGATTTTCCTATATATACAAATCCGTTTTTAGGGTTTTAAGTATGTAACTTGAGATTAAAAGAAAAGGACGGGACTAACCCTCGTATCGTTTAGCAGCTGTTAGGGACATTTTAGGGAACAAAACCCTATTGTACTTCCTTTAATTCATGTTCTAATCAGTGAAGACTAACATAACATTCAATAGATTTCTTTGTTGTTGATTCTTATCTGTTCTTAATTATCTTTAAAACATGCTTGGCTAAACTTCTATTTGTGTTATTAAAATGATTCGTATGAAACCTAGTATGTAGACACTTAGTAATGTTGCTTCTTGTGATGAAGATATGCATTTATGTCCTTAGAAAACAAGCTTTTGTCTGTATCGCTGTTAATATGTCTTAGAAAACCTTGATTGTGTATAAGAATACCATCGAGTAACATCTTCAAACTACCTTGCCCCTTAATGGTTGATCCCCCTTAATAATTTTCAATTCATTTAATATACTCTAGGGTCCTTGTAATAGTTTTCATACTACCGTTACTGTCGTTGCACTTAACGAATATTAAATAAACCGCGGGTCGTGTAATCCATCATGACATTATGAAATAGCTTACATAGATATCACAAGTGTGACAAAGCAACAACACTAGGAGAAGCAATCTAGGGAGTAATACATGATTAAATAAACACAATCTTTTATTATATTGTTATCACCAGTAGCTTAGTTTATACTTAGTTTAATAGCTAAAACCAACCAATCTCTCAAACACATGATTTACTGCTTTTATAAAATATAAAAATACAAAAAGAATTTTCTCTCAACCCTTAGAATTCTGTTAGACCGTGATCAAAACCTTTGATGTGCTGTCGTTGTATGGTATATTTTAGATGATTCAAGTTTTAAATTACACTTGCCGACTGAAACCACAAAACAACACATTAACGGTAGTGTACCCGAATCGGTAAGTTGTTTACGTTGGTAATTAGGGTGTCTACCACTTGAAACGAGTTTAAATCTATGCAAATTAATTAATAACTTGGTTTATCTAATCTAGTTTAGTTCTATTCTATTCAAAACGTAATGTTAAACCTAAGTTAGTCTAAATCCTAATTCTAACGGGAAAATAGGGTTTTCAGCCTGAGAGACTGGCACGATTTGGTTGGTAACTATAATCAATTCAAGGCACTTTAACCCATGCAAGCTAATTAACAAAAAAAGAGCGGTCGAACCTTATATAAGAAAACTGTATTAACCATTATTAATCCGATTAGAACGTTGGTTTGTTATTTAGTGCACTGATTTCTTCTTTCCGAGCTGGCATATCATTCAGTAAGACATTGGCGTTACATCATCCTAATACCTAGATACAATAATATCTGTCATAAATACAGCAATCGCATAAATGCACCTTATTTGCTAGATTATAATCTATCTTAAGAGGATTAAACAATGGTCTGATCTTGTTAAACCTAGCTCATAGAGACTTTACCCACTTACCGCTTAATGGTAATTTACACACTAGAAGTCCCCTTTGTCTAACTATCCAACTGAAATCAGAAACGTTACTTGTTGCATTAACTAGTGTTACTGCTAGTCAACACGATCAATAAACCAGTAGCAATAATCCAATTTAACTAGTTAAAGCCCGAAGCGTATCCTAGACACAGACTTCAAATGGACATAGTTGTGTAACTATGATTCTAAGATGTATAATTACTATATGGATAGCTATCCCAGACTATAACTCTGCTTGGTCCGCTTCACTAGATCTAGTTTAATGATAGTTACGTCGCATACAAAAGCGCGTAAACCAGTATACATAGTATAAACTTAAACAAGCACTCAATGATAAATTCAAGAAAAGAAGATAAACAATTACCAACATTCATATCTTATAATAATGGCTAAAACCCGAAGGTATTACCTTCAAACGTCTAATAAATACAAGATCAATTATTTAGACAAAGGTAAACTATCCGAGGTTAACGTAAAGATACAAAAAACTAAACGATTACTAAAATATATAGAATTACACTTGTCTCCTATGGAATTAATAACGTTGCTCGACCTCTTCTGCTGTTTTTCTCTCTGAAAATCGACTTTTGTGGTTTAGGTATCGAGAATATGATTTAGCACCATAAACTCATTAGAGTTTTCTATTTATAAGTCTGGAAGTCGGTTGATACGGCGTATCCAAGAGTTAGATACGGCGTATTGGGGGATTTCTTGGACTAGGGACCACGCTTGATATCTTCTAGAATATTATATTCATTTCATATCTTAAATACGGCGTATTGAATTCCCCCCCCCCCCCCCCCCCCCCCCCCCCCCCCCCCCCCCACCCCCCCCCCCCCCCCCCCCCCCCCCCCCCCTCGTCTCTGATACGTCATATTGATCCTTTATTCCTTTGTGGTCTTTGGTGAGTGCAGGCACAGATATGCCGTATCTTCCTTGATGGATACGGCGTATGGTCTTCCAAAATATAATCTTCAAAATAACTTCATTAAGCTCCAGCATGGCGCACCTTTTTGGCTAACACTCACCAATTACACCCATAATTACTGCAATTCTCGAAATATAAATGATAAGTAACAATTCTTTGCAAAAACAATACAAAAGGGTTAATAATATGGATATATATGCTATAAAATAGACGTTAAATTTATGTCATCAATATCCCCCAACTTGACTCCTAACTTGTCCTCAAGTAGACTTTAGAGTTTTATAAAATGTATCCCTAAGGATATTTTCTGTTAAAGCACTTTTTCGATCTATTACAAGTACACAACCAAACACCTCACGAAATAAGATGATGAAAACACTCAAATCACTCAACTAATCCAATGTGTTAACATGTTAACAAATTCATCATTGCCGTATCACGACGAGTATTCTATCATAAGCTTGGTAAGTATAACAACATCTCCACCGTTAAAGCTAAAGAGTACAGTTTATAAGGTAAATATGGTTTCATATGGAAATGGCAGTACGGTTTGATCATTCTACAATCTTTTCACCACATGTACCACTCCAACAGGTGCGCTGAAGCACACATACACACCCAGAACGCCGGGATAGACATGTGTGTTCGATCACATCCCCATTCGAATTTAACCAACGGTTAGGATGAAGAATGATATAGGGTAGGAACCTTCTAACTTTCACCAAAAGTCATAAACCAACGAGGTACAAGACATGCATACATGGCCGTAACGACGGAATAGACATGCATGTTCGTATGGATCCTCATTCGCGTAAAACCAGCGGCTAATCATCAGGTGAGAGGGAAGTAAATTGTTGTTAAATAAAAATCAAGAAACAAATAGATTAAGACTTAAGATACAAGTTGCTAGACACTTATTTCCTGACCGTTACCATGATAAAGACACAACTATTTACAACGTCTTGATCATCGATCAAAAACAACAACCTAAGTTGGCGTTCCCGTAACGGTCAACTTCCCAATCTTCCCAAAACTTTACATACTCTACAAGGCAAGTGGCGATATCTTCCACTTTGTACAATACTCTACATCGTTGATTTTTTTAGACGTATCAACGAATAATCGATCCTTCGTGTAATTCCTTCGGTAGTTGCGAAACGATTATCTTCAAACTTTCTTTCTCTTTTTGTATTTTTCTCATTTTTTCGATTTTTTTTGATAACTATACTTCAAATCTCGGTGTAGTTTCACCATCTTCACGATCATAATAATTCCGGATAATTTCTTCGATAGTTCCTTAATCATTGATTCACTAATAATTGTGTACGGTAGAAAATCACATGAGCTTTTGACTACTAATATAACATTCCATTGCAAATGAGCAAATTCTAACCGCACCAAAGATAGAAAAGATCAAGAACCGGGAAATACAAACTTAGGGAAATACAACACTTTACACATTAAGCAACAGAAACTGTAAATATACAACTAATCTAACAGGGTAGGTTAAGGTAAGGGTGTAACGAAACAATAGTTGGTGTCATTCTAAAGGATTGGTTCTACGGTTGTTCTATTGTGCCTTCACTCTAAAGATGAGAGTGGAAAAGGTTTATACGGGAGTTAACTAACCGGTGTAGTTAGTTAATAAGCAACATGTAAAGGTGATTTGGGTGTAATCCTAAAATTTACCAATTTAAACAAGTTACTCCATCTAAATCCATAGTACTTATCATTGCGGTCTCGAGTGATATACCAAGCCAAGTTCTAAAGTCTACAACATCACCGGCACACTCATATTTTGTGGAATTTGGGTAAACATTTGGAAACAAAAAGGTTAAATCCTCACAATTATCTAATAAGGGTGATTGTGTGCGGGTTAGGAATGCAATAAATTCAAAAAAGTATGCTGAAATTTTTTTAAATTGAGCATAATTAAGCATTTTAGTGTGAAAATTAGGACAAGTAAACATTCTAATTCCATCCCCCCACTTGAATTATACAATGTCCTTGTTATATATATAAAACATTAAATACGGGAATTTAAAAAGAATTAGAATAAGAAACTCCCCTGATATTTGCTTGGTAGATTCTCCAAGTTGCGTTTATGAGAAAGATCGTAGTTCTTAAAAAAGCGTTCAGAATCCTAGCAAGAACAACACATACATAAGATTTCTAGAAAATAATGCATTCTACCAACTTCGTCGTATTCTTTCTCGCGTGGTCCTATATAAAATATAGAAGAACAGTTGCATCCTATCTTGGTACCTATGGTTAATTTAAACTAAACTAAACAAACTAATTATGGGTCAGACTGGTGGATACGGCGTATCAGTTAGTGAATACGTCGTATTCAAAATCTGACAATAATGTTTTTAAAGTGCAATAAAATAAAGACTGATAACATCCAGACAATCAATACGCCGTATGGTATGGAGCGGATACGCCGTATTGATGTCTGGGAAGACAGACTCGATAAAATAAATACAATCGTGTTGTCTCTTCGGAACCCACTTTTGTTTACACGAAGTCTTTTAAGTATGACTTATTCTTCATCTTCCATTTTATTTGGTACGTGTCACCTCCATTCCTTCGTCCATATCTGAAAATTTCTTGGTAAGCTCGGCATGCCTCTTTACTTGTAACAGTAACATCATCGTTATACGTCTTCTTTTATCAGCCAACAAACTCATTCATCATCATTAAACTAATATTTGAACACATATATTCCCGTTAAATTACACACCGATTGCTCATGACTTCACATAATTCTTTACTCTTATTATGTTCATGATTTATCTCATAAGCATCATCATAGTTTGTATAAGTATTCCATTGTCTCTTTTGTTTGTAATGTGACTCCTCATCATCTTCTTTGATAGATCCTTCCATGATAGCTTTATTTCTTAAAGCCTCGTCATTTAATTTACAATTCTCCAAAGCTTCGTACCACTCGTAATCCTGATAATGGAGTTGGTTTCCAATAATGTAATCTCCGGGTAAATTTCCTCCATTATAGTATCCATCATCCTTCTAACTACATGTTTCATTCCCTGAACATCCAGCTATAATTCGAAAGGCTTGCAAGTATGTTTAACAGGTGTGGTTTGGTACAAACTCCACGCGTCAACTCCCTGGCTTCTCATGGACCCATGATACGTCCAAGGTTCCATTCATATATCCAATCATCCTTGTAATCTTCATAGGTTTTGAATCCTAAAATATCCTTTATAAGTAAATCTGGATCTACTTCGAGGAGGTAGTTAAATTCCTTAAATGCTGAACAGAGAGGTGTCTCGTAATCAAATATATTAGTGTCGATCCTAAAGACTTCAGCAATATCTTCATATCATCAAAGATCCTCATCAGTAGAGCTCTACTTCATGCATCTCATCTGATCTAGTAAATCCATAATGCAATCATAGTAAAAACTATCCATTGTCTTGTAGTTGAAATTTTTTGATCCCAACCATTCAATAAATGCAACATCAGACGGATCATATCCCATATCATCATCAGCTTCTTGTTCCGAAATCCATTTTTGAGTCACATGGGATGTTAGCAACTTTAACTTCATATGTGAATAAATCATCATCCATTTTGACTGACTTCATCATTGAAAACTTCAAGTGATGCATCGCAAGTGAGCGGAACATCTATGACCTTAACATCCTTAATTTTCTCGAACTCTCCTTTGATAACCTTGTCATCTTACTGAAAAAATATCCAGAAAATTATCAGTAAGAACCAGCGAGAAAGGTATAATATAAGAAGTTATCAGATGACCGATATGCCGTAACCAATGGAAGTGAATACCGATTAATCAGTTGGGATGATACGCTGTATTAGGATAGAGAACTAGATACTCGTGTCCGATGAAGTGGATACCCGTATTCCAACGAGTCGACCCGAAACATGTATTTAAGAAAAACAATTAAATACACAAACAATTAAACATGAAAATATACAAGCAAACAATTAAATACAGATATACAAATATTACAGAATATACAAGAATATACACTAATCTAAATTACACTAATCCTAAGGGTTAGATCTAATCTAATGTTAAAAACCAAAATATCAAATAAAAATCAATATTAATTTTCACTCCCCGGTAACGACGCCAAAAACTTGATGTGCTGTCATTGTATGGTATATTTAAGATGATTCAAGTTTTAAATTTATATTTTACTGACTAAACCAAAAACAACACTTTAACGGGCAGTGTACCCACGGTAATAGTTTTCGTGTAAGTTGGAAAGTAGTCGAACACTTGAAGCGAGTAAATCTATCAATTTAATTAATATCTTGGTTATCTAATCTATGTTAATTCTATTCTATTCTAAACCTATGTTAAACCTATGTCAGTCTAAATCCTAATTCTAACAGGAAAAGGAGGGTTTTCAGCCTGAGAGACTGGCACGGTTTGGTTGGTGTCTATAATCAATTCAAGGCACTTTAACCCACGCAAGCTAATTAACAAAAGATGAAAGAGCGGTCGAACCTTATATAAGAAAACTGTATTAACCATTATTAATCCGATTAGAACGTTGGTTTGTTTATTTAGTGCAATGATTTCTCTCCTCGAGTGGCATAACATTCGTAAAAGACATAGGCGTTACATCATCCTAAGACCTAGCCACACAATAATTCCTGTCACATAACGCATGCCGCATCAATCATCCTTAATTTGTTTGAATAAAATCTATCTTCTGGATTAAAGCAATGGTGATCTTGTTAAACCCTAGCTCATAGAGACTTTACCTACTTACTGCTTAATGGAAATTTATACACTAGTAGTCTACTTTTCCAACTATCCAATGGAATCAAAATGTTACTTGTTGAATTATCTAGGTCACCTGCTAGTCAACACGATCAATAAACCATTGGCAATATCCAATTAACTAGTTTAAGCGCGCAGCCGTATCCTAGGCCTAGACTTAAAAGGACATATATTTTGTGTAACTATGATTCTAGATGAATAAAATTATATATGGACAGCTATCCTAGACTCTAGATCTCTGCCTATTGGTTCGCTTCACTAGATCTAGTTGAATGAATAGGTCGCATATAAAATCGCGTAAACAACTAATAAATAGATAAACTAAACAAGCACTCAATGATAAATCAAGAAATCGATATAAACAAATACCAAACATTCAGATCTTTATAATAATGGCTAATACCCGAAGGTATTAGCCTTCAAACGTCATAATAAATACAAGAGCAATTATTTAGCCAAGGTAAACTAACCGAGTTAACGAATGATTAACCAAATAAAACTAAAAACGATTACTAAATTATATGGAATTACACGACTTTTCAGTGTCAACCAATGAACCAGGATTTCTATAATTCTAATCTTTCCGGTTTTAACCAATTTCAACCCCCGCAGTTTCCCGTCAATTATCCTCCTCAAGAGACAAGTAAAGAAATTTTGCAAGCTCGAGAAGACTTAATGGAAGCTATACAAGCCTTTTTAAAGGAGTATGATCATATACCTCCTAATGAAAAGTGCATGGCTTTATTGCTAGCTGAGGAGAGATTTCTTAAGATTAAGCAAACTATGGAAGAAGAGCAGAATCAACCTGAAGTTATGCAAGAATTGCTTCTTAAACTCATGAATGATTTGCAAATTCTTAAAGGAATTCAACAAGAGAAGAAGGAGACGACAGCTCAAAGTTTTACTCCATATTGGAATTTTTCTATGATTGACGATGAAGAAGCTAGAGAAAACTTTATGAAAGATATTTGCACCTTCTTGAGGAAGTTTAGTCGTATACCTTTTGGAGTAACACCAAAGGTTTTATTGGTAGCTTGGGAGAGATTTGGAAAAATTAAGGATGCTTTGACGGACGAGCAATATCAACAAGAGGATATTCAAGAATTGATGAGTAAACTCCTTGAAGATGTGCAAAATATTAGTGAAGAGCTATCAGAATATATTAATTGTCCAAGCTGGAATCGTCCTACTATTTTCTTTGACGATGATGATGAGTATACTATTATATATAGCAAGCCTAAAGCAATTACACCCGACTTACCGATCGAGGAGCCCGATAACTCTCTAAGTATGGGGGATGAGCATCTTAGCACTATTCCAGAAACGGAATTATAAGTCAACGATGTAAAGTTTTGTATAAAGTGGTAGATATCGCCACTTGTCTTGTAAAAGTATGTAAAGTATGTAATGATTGGAAAGTTGACCGTTACGATAACGCCAACTTAGGTTGTTGTTTTTGGTCAATGATCAAGTCGTTTGTATATAGTTGAATCCTTATCATGGTAACGGCCGAGAAAAAGTGTCTAACAACTTGTGCCTTATTTGTTTTGGACTTAGACTATTTGTTTCGCAATTTTTATTTAACAACAATTTATTTCCCTTTCCTAATCATTAACCTTGGGTTTTACGCGAATAAGGATGTAATCGAACATGCATGTCTATTCCGTCGTTACGGCCATGTATGCATGATTTGGCTGCCTTGTTGGTTTATTACTTTTGGTGAAAGTTAGAAGATCCATACCCTATATCATTCTTCATCCTAACCCTTGGTTAAACTCAAATGAGGATGTGATTGAACACACATGTCTATTCCGTCGTTACGACCATGTATGTATGCTTTAGCTGCCTTGTTGGTGTGGTACTTTTGGTGAAAGATTGTAGAATGTTCAACGCTAAGCCTTATAATAAAAACCCATTTTACCTTTATAAACTTGTTACTCCTTAGCTCCAGTGGCGGAGATGTGAATCCTTGCCAAGCCTATGATAGAATACTCGTCACGACCGAGCAATTGAGCAAATTAGTTACATGTTACCACATAGATTAGTTGAGTGATTTGATTGTTTTCATCTCTTGTAATAGATCAAATAAAGCTTAAACGGAAAAATCCTTAGGGATACATTTAAATAAACTTCCTAAAGGCAACTTGAGGACAATTAGTCAATTCAAGTGGGGTGATATTTTGATGACATCAAATAAACCGTACTTTTATAGCATCATTTATAGCATGTAAATAACACCCCCCCCATTTTGTATAATTTATTGCAAAGAATTGTTACTTAATCTTTGTATTTGAGAATTGCAATAATTTATGGAGTACTAGGTAAGATAGCTAAAAGGCACCGCAATCTGGAGCTTAACGAAGAAATCTAAGAAATTGAATTTTGACAATCCAAATACGCCGTATCTATCAAGGAAGATATGGCGTATCTGTGCCTGCACTTCACTAAAGACCACGAAGGAACAAGATTCAATATGACGTATCCAGAAGAAGTTTATACGCCGAATTCAATATATAGTAATAAAATATTCTGGAAGATATCGAACATGGCCCTACTCAAAGAAACCCCCGATATGCCATATTGACCTTAGTCAATACGCTGTATTGACCAAATTCCATACCTTATAAATAGAAAACCTAAAAACGGGTTTTCAGTGTACTAAATCATATTTTTGATACCTTAACCATAAAAGTCAATTTTCAGAAGAGAAAAAGAGCAGAAGAGGTCGAGCATAGGAATTAATTCCATAGGAAACAACTTGTAATCTCCTATACTCTTGTAATCGTTTAGTTTTTTGTATCATTCATTACCTCGGTTAGTTTACCTTGGCTAAATTATTACTCTTTTATTCATTATGATGTTTGAAGGCTAATACCTTCGGGTAATAGCCATTGTTATGAAGATTTTAATGTTTGGTTTTGTTTATATCGATTGCTTAATTTATCATTGATTATTTGTTTATGTTTACCAGTTTATACTTGTTTACGTGCTTTTGTATGCGACCTATCATTCAACTAGATCTAGTGATACGGACCAAGTAATCTAGATGCCGGGATGGCTCTCCATATAGTAATTTATACATCTAGACCAATAGGATCACGAATAATAACCTATCTTTGCCTTTAGATTGCGAGCTTAGTTGGACCGGCAGGTGACCCTTAGGATCAACGAGTACGTTCTCAATTAATTGGTAAAGACTTGGTTAGTGGACTACTAGTGTATGAATTGCCTTTAAGCAGTAAGTGGGTAAAGTCTCTATGAGGTAGAGTTTAACAAGATCACCATTGCTTTAATCCCTAAGATAGATTATAATCAGCAAATAAGGATGCTTTATGCGGATACATTTAATTGTGACAAAATTCTTTGTATCTAGGTCTTAGGAATAAGTAACGCCTAAGTCTTAAGAATGATATGCCTCCTCGAGATAAGTAATCATTGCACTAAATAAACAAACCAACGTTCTAATTGGATTAATCATGGCTAATACAGATTTCTTATATTTGGCTAGACTGCTCTTTTATCTTTTGTTGATTTACTTGCGTGTGTTATTGTGTCTTAAGTTGATCTTAGTCACCACAAAACCCGTGCTAGTCTCTCAGGCTGAAAACCCTCCTTATCCGTTAGAATTAGAATTAACATAGGTTTAGCATAGGTTTAACATAGAATAGAATTAACTTAGTATAGATAACCAAAATATTAATAAATTGAAAGATTGTTTCTCGCACTTAGTGATCGACTCCCTACTTACTACGAAACTCCTACCTGACCGGGTACACTGCCCGTTAAAGTGTTGTTTTTGGTAAATTCGGCAAAATATAAATTTAAAACTTGAAACATAAATTACAACCACACAACGACACATCATTAAACAATCGTGGATCAGGTTAAAGTTAATCATAAATTATAAGTTTCAGCTTGAGTCATGTTGCTTTTTATTTATATTTCACACTTAAGAGTGTAGTGGGATTTGTTTTAGCATTATGGACATGAAAGTTTATACAAGTGTTAATACATTTTTGTATTATTTAACTTCTTATATTAAAGCCATTTAGAAGTTCTTTTTTTTACATTAGATTTGAATTCCACCTGTTTCTAAGAAAGCCACATTGGTATATTTTAGTTACTAATTGTAATATGAAAAGTAGTTATGTTTTCAATTCTTTATACAACCTTAATATAATCTGTTATCATAGGAATCATTCGTTCATTGATGATGGAAAAATGTAGGGAAAAGATTAGTATGGCCAATGTCTAGTGTCGTTTATTGGATTTGGTTTTAGTGACAACTATTTTGAATGGATCTCTGATATCACAAGAAGACACATGGAGTTCAACCAAAGGAAGAACTAATTGGGTTGGTATTATTGATTTTTTTAGTTCCGCTTTCTTTTATTCAATTATTTATCTTTTATGATTTGATCCAAAAGTATTTAGAATTAACTATTAAGTACATACGTATTTATATTCAGGTATAGAAAACTATATATATTGTTATCTAACATGATCTTTGAACTATCGTATCAGGATGGCAAAAGTGTTGAGAAGGATGACATTCTCCCTGATAGGTTAAAGATCAATAAAGGTGACGGATTAGGGTAAATGGCGTACCCAATGGGAAGAGTAACATACATTGGGGGAGATGACGCAGAGGAGTTCCGTTCTGAAATATGGCTCACTAATGGCGTTTTTCAACCAGAAAGTCCTTTCAAGTTTACCACTTTTCATGTTTGTTGTTACTCCGGTTTCATGTTGAACCGGTAATGCTCCCTCGCACTCCTTATATCGATGTTTGTTTGTTTGTTTAGGCCAGGCCACGTATATGCTTAGGGAATAAATTTCATGCACATTAAAAGGCTCATCAAGTCACTACAACATAATACTATAACATATATAAGCTCCTAACTACGAAAGGTATCTCAAATTGAAGCACCTTATGAATTATGATTATTACATTCGTCTTGAGTGCTTCAACAATGAGTGGCATTATGATCCGGCAAATTCTGATGATGTTGTGACAGTGGGCTGCACAAAGTGTTTCAGCAGCTATTTTTAGGACAAGATGGAGAAAAGTGTTTGAATTGCTAGTGGGTACTTTGTACGGAAAATGATTAAGCGCTCACAAGGGATTCAAGCTCCCAAAAAGCAAAGGTGTTGTTAACATAGACACATAGTATTGAATCACATAATTTACATGGTTATTCGTCTTATTTTCTTTGTAAATAAGTATTTGAAATCAAAATATGTAAAAAAATGTTAAAACTCCATGCAAAGGCACATATAACCTTTCTAAAAATTTATGTAACCAAGTTCGTATGCAACTCTTTTCTTTTAAGTGATACGAGTTATAGCACTCTACAATATCAAATTTAACGACATGAAATCTTCCCTGAACATATATAATGGAGATACGAAGAAGAGCTCGATTGTTATCTCTTATTTTAGTCCCTTTTAGTCCAACAAGTAATACCATTTATGACAAGTTATATTGTTTGTTTTTAGTCGATATTAATACACAATTGAGGATTTATGTCGAACCATTTAGAAACGGATTATTTCATATGTTTAGACTTTAAGTTTTTGCGTATAAAGATATTATGCGAGAGTTGCAATTTTTATAATATTTTGTTCATGAATTTATAATCAACCAATTAAAAGCACTTAGGACAAAATAATTTGTTTGTATTTAATTAATAATACATAATTAACTTTTTTCTTAAAACCTGTGCGTGCACAGGTATTATAACTAGTAATATAATATGGTTTAGTAAGATTTGGCTAGTATTTTAAGATCAGAATTGTATAATCGTATGATATCTTGTACTCATTTAACTTTATCTTTATTATATATAGAGGAAAACAAACATACATTTATTTTTAAAGTGCTTTGCTATTTATTAATTATTTTATTTATAAATAATAAATTATAATTTAATTACAATTTTTTCTACTGTCGCTTTGTTCATAAACAAATACATACAAATTGACGTTATCATATACTGTCGTTGTTACATGTTAGTAATCGTTTAGTATCTAATAACATTGTAGTCGTGGAAAGTTGACAGTATAAGATCGGTTTTTAGTTATATTTCTGTTTTGTAATTTTGTTTTATAGGGAATTGCGTATATATACTTCCAAAGACCAATAATTGCATATATATTCAAGTAAAAGTTATAATTACATATATATCCTTTTAAAGACTTATATATGTCATATATATCAAAATCATTATTTTATACCTATTTAATATTGTGGAATAACCGCGATAATATTCCACTGACTAGGTAAATAGTGTGAATGATTCAACACTACAAGTATACCCCAAACTAGCTTGTTGAAAAATTAAACAATACGAAAGCGAACAAGGGAATGTAACACCACAACTTATATATTTCTTAAGCTAGAAACATACAACTACAACTAAAGAAAAGAAGAGAGAACACTACAAGAACTACTTGTGTGTTTTTGGTGTGCTTGAACTCAATGCCTAACATATCAATTTATAGATGGGAAATCCCTTCCACTTGTGTTATTTGCTTCAATATCAAGTGGCCAAGTTCAGATATGGGTACCACAATGAAATGCTCTAGCAAGTGGGATGAGCCACTAGTTTCACAAATCTCCACCTTGGCGAATACCAGATTCTTTAATATCCCATTAATCATCCTTGGTGGAGTCTTCAAACCAATCTTCAAGTTTTCAAAATATTGATCAAGTCCAAACAGTAATTGAACTTGAACCCAGCCAATACTTTAGTCAGCATATCTGCGGGATTCTTAGAAGTATGGACCTTCTGGATTCTGACTCCATCATCTTCTAGTATCTCTCGTATGAAATGATACCGAACATCAATGTGCTTCGTCCTTGCGTGATAAGCTTGATTCTTCGCTAATTGAATTGCGCTCTGACTGTCAGAATGTATCGTGACAAATTTATGATTGATTTAAAGTTCACCGAGCAACCCTTGAAGCCAAATTGCCTCCCTTACAACCTCTGTAATCACCATATACTTTGCTTTCGTGGTTGACAAAGCAGTAGTTATCTGTAAGGTAGACTTCCAACTAATTGGAGGTTTTGCCAGAGTAAAAACATAGTCTGTAGTAGATCTTCGCTTGTCTAAATCTCCAGTATAGTCGAAATCACAATATTCTGCCACCCACTGACTACTTCCATGTTCGAATACTAACCCCTACATCAACCGTGTTATGGATATACCGTAATATCCATTTAACAGCTTGCCAATGTCTTTTTCCAAGGTTATGCATGTACCTACTCACCATCCCAACAACATGACTAATATTTGGTCGAATACATATCATAGCATACATTAAGCTACCAACGGCATTTGCATAAGGCACCTTTTCCATATATACCCTCTCTGCATCATTTTTTGGTGACATAGCAGCACTAATCTTAAATTGAGAAGCGAGTAGAGTACTAACTCATTTTGTCTATTTGTCAAACCTAAAATGCTTTAGAACCCTTCTCAGATATTGTTTTTGAGTCAAACAAAGCTTCCTCAATTTTCTGTCTCTGACTATCTCTATGCCGAGAATCATCGTTGCTTCACCGAGATCCTTTATCTCAAATTTGCTTTTCAACCGAGTCTTTAACTTTTCAATCTCGTCTAGACTTTAAGAAGCTATTAACATATCATCTACATATAGAAGAAGTTATACGAAGGACCCATCTTGTAGCTTTTTCAAATAGACACACTGGTCGTATTTACTTCTTGTGTACTTCGACTCCATCATAAACTTATCAAATCGTCTGTACCACTGCCCTAGGGATTGCTTCAACCAGTACAATAATTTACGAAGCTTGCATACTTCATGCTCTTTTCCAGCTACTTTAAATCTTTCTGATTGAACCATATAGATTTCCTCTTCCAAGTCTCTGATGCGGTGGGTTGCAACACAGAAGTTTTACAACCCTCCTAGACAGTGTACCTAACCGTTGTAGTGTAGTATACGCAAAACTTGGGGGGTTATTATCATTCTCTTGGGGAATAGTTTGGGTAGGCTCGAATCGTATGTTCACTAAGGTTTAAGGGTTGAAGGACGATTATTTTTGTGTTTTTATATTTTTTAGAAAGTAAGCAAATTTTAGGTTTTAAGAGGGGGTTCATTAAACTACTAAAATAAAATACTCCTAATTATGCAAGAAAAGTAAAAGTGATAGGGAAAAACTCATATGGTTAAACAAACATGTTTACCTAATCATGCACTAATTCCTAGTTGTCTTCTAAGATTTTATTGCCCGTCACCATTGTAATGTAATGAGTAAGCATTTATTAATTCAAACACTTAACTCGGAATCCACCCAAAGGTGATCTAAATATGAAGATCTAATCACATGTATCCTCTAAGCTAGCCGTGTTTCCCTAGACGTCTTCGCTATGCAATCAAATAGCTAGTTTTCTAAAGCCTAACGCGCACACCATTAACAAGAAGCAATAATAAAAGATCTAACAACTAGGTTTCATGCAATCATAAGAAAACACAATTTAATTTAGCCAAGCATGTTAATTGAAAGCGAAGAACAAATAATCAAACAACACATAGACATATTGAATGATTAAAAGGGTAAATGAACTTCACTTCAATTAAACATGAAGTATGAGTGAGTACAAAAGGGTTTAGAAACCCTAAAATTTGACCACAATAGCTGCTACAAAAATACTCTACGTTTCTCTTAAATGTGAAAAATAGGGTTTGTATATATAGAGTTGAAGTCATAACGTCGTCGCTTAGAAATCCTTACGTCGTCAGCCCGTCGAATCTTCTATGGGCTTCTTTAAGTCGGCTACCTTGATGTCGTCATAAACGGCTGTGACGTCGTCGCCTTGAGACTTTGACAGCGTCAGAGGAAATCCTGACGCTGTGTCTACGCACTATAAATCCAAAGCTTTATCAAAATCTTGTTGAGTTGCATTCTTGTCCCGTTTCTTCTCAAATTGAGCCCAAGTCACGTGTTTTTCCTCCAAATGCTTCCCAAATGCTAAAATATAAAAAAGAAACGATTAAGTACAATATTTGGGGATATTTGCATGATTTTAGGGTTAAATGACCCCGAAAAAGTATATAAAATAACACCTCATCAATTACCCCTACACTTAGGATTTGCCTGTCTTCAAGCAAATGGGCTTTTCTACCTAGTAAATAGCAAAGACGAGGGAATTTAACTGTAAAACCCAAAAATTTGGTTTACATTTTATTTTATCATTTTGAAATATAACCTAAGTTAAATAATAAGAATTTGACATTTAAAAACCTTGGGTTATAATCATTTGTGTATTATAAATACATAACATAAGGTAATTGTTTTTAAAAAAATATAAAAATAAAATAGATATATATATTAAAAATCCGGCCCCCTATATATATATTAAGAAATTATTTTGTCTTCTTTTTAAAAATCCAATTCTAAGTAATAAGTGTAAAGAGATTAGACCAAATCTTTTGTAATCTTCTAAAAGGATAGAAAATTTTTGTCCCCCTCTCCTCTTCTATATAAAACGTGATCTCTTCCCTCTCCCTCATCATTCTCTCTCAAAAATTTATCCTCCAAAACTTGTGTATACATTCATAGAAGTTACAAGGAAGAAGAAGGTGTAAGTAATTCCGGTTGGTTATTCAAGTTTTGGTGCTTGTGGTGTAATTCTTTGGTGTTCTTGGTACACTTCTTTGGTATTCTTGGTGTGGTGTTCTTGTTCTTCTATCTATCTTAATCTTCGTAAGTATTCCTTGTTCCTTGTTTCATCTTTGTATTCCATGATTCACATATGAAGTTTTCATAAAAACCTAAAAGATTGCAAAGAAAACATGTGTTCTTAATCTTGTTAAATTGTAGGGCTTAATCTTGTTAAAATGGTATAATAACATGTTATAAAACCCTAGATATCATTAATGGTGTAATTAATAAGAAATTACAAGATTAGAAACGTTAGGGTTGTTTTGATTGGTGAAAGTTAGGGTTTTTGATGTTTAAAATTTCTGGGCAGAATTTTGGTCATGTTCAACGGGGTGTATCTTGGTGATAAAAACGGGTTTTAACATGATTCTTGAGCCTAAAGTTAAATTCAAAGAGTCTAGTTTTTGGAAAATCCAGGCTCATGTCAATTGGAGGTCGGGAAGGTTGATTTTTGGATTTTATAAGATTAAGTGTCGAATCTAGAATTTCTATCCAAAAAATTCAGTAATACTATTTGATTTTTAATTCTAAAATCGTAAGGGGTTAGCCTCTAAAATTTGATTTGATAAATCTTCATGATATTAGCTACATCCAAGATTTTTTTCAGAATTTTATGAGTTGTGTAAGTAGGGTTTTTAAGCGTCAACTTTTCAAAGGTTCTGTCAAATCAATTTCGGGATCAGTTTTGGTAACAAGGGTAAAAGGGGTTTGTAAAATTGGAAATAAAATCAACCAAAAATCAGGGATATATTAGACATATATGGTAACCTCTGTAATTTTTGGTATATTTTTAGAAAGTGTTTTTATGTGTCTTTTTAGCTTGGAAACTTACCTTAAAAACTGGACAGATTCTAGAAATTTAGGAAACCCTAATTAGGTCACTTAAACTCTATATATGGTAAGATTAAGTGATAAAACTTATGGAATAAGATAGATAATAATATGTAATCATGGATTTATGTAGATTCGGTGAAGAGGTTTTGATCTTTTGTCTTCGTATTCGTTATTTTCGTTGCTTTTTGTTAAGGTACATATATTTCGTCCTTTTAGTAAGGACACCTTATGTCTTGATTCTCATTTGTTTAGCTACTTTGGTTCATTTGATATTCCATCTGATTTGCTCTGATGATTTAAATATCTTTATGGTGCTACGTTGATTTCAGGGGATATTAGGTGGAAGAGGGGGGTTTGTGCTTTCCGGATGCGATGACTCCGGTGATTTGCTCACATGTGAGGCTGAGTGGGTTGGGTGTTTTTAGCATATTAGGTTTAGGTTGTGACGGGTGGGGGATGATGTGGTGAGCTGATGGGTAGAGGGACGGGATGAATGGTGGAGCGGGGGCTACGGATTGCTGCGGACTGTTAGCGGCGCGAGCGCTTAGGGAACTGAGGCAGGGATGTTTTACACATGACCATGGTCATGAGTGCAACAATGCATGACACTATCTGTGGAGGTGTGATTGGTTCACAACGGCGTTCCCCTTGTTTATGATGGCCTTGATTATTATTAGCTTAAATTTATGTACACTAGTCATATGATACTTGTAGTGGATTTGGAGTATAACTTTGTTTTGCAGGGTAGGTTTATGTTGCATCCTAGGTACTTTGTTGCGTGGCAGTTAAGTGTGAATGGTGGGGTGGAGTGCCGATACACATCAGTAAAATTGGTACATAAGTGTATGCTTACCTGTGTACATATGGTTATGTGACTATTGGATTTATATCTGTTCTGGGTGATATTAAGTGTATAATGTTGAGTCATTTAGTCTGAGACTGTGGGCTTTCCTTTGTTGTTAGTGATTCTTATTCATTCGATTGTATTTCGTATGATTATTGGTTTTGCAGGTTCTCGGCATGTCGTTTCATTGCTTTCTTTTGTCTGGTACAATCGTTTAGTGTATATTTGTTCACTGAGCGTTGAGCTCAGCCGCCGGTTGGTTCGGTCGGCATGGAAGGTAGATAAGCGGGAAGCTGGGATTTGAGTGTTGAGAGTAGGAAGCTCTTAAAGGACCGACCCTTGATAGATTCACTTGTTTGGATTTATGTTTAAGATTTATTTCGTTGAAAGATCTATTTTCATTTAGTCTTTGTTGGAATTTAATACTTTTGGATGTCATTTTGTTTCATGACTTAGTATTTTTATTTAATAAAGTCTTCCGCTTGCGTTTATATGTTCTGATATGACACCATAATGTGACTCTTGGTCTCTTTATCGGTGCGAGATGTTACACTCGGACTAGAGAAGTAAACTATAAAAGAAAAAAAAAAAATTAACGGAATAAAATCATAACTTGTTGATAAAAGCTCGGACTGATCTTCAAGCAGCAACAAAATCAAAGCGTCGCACACGAACATAATTAGTTGTTGAAGAAATCCGCCAGCATTCGAAGACAAATCTTCAAGCGAACTGATATAACATAGATAAAACAAAGTTCTTTTTATGCGGGATAACCCAAAGTATCCCGAAACATAAAGGATAACCCAAATTATCCTAATAATCGTGTGGATTTGTGAACCTTAGCAAAATCACAACACAAATACATCGTGGGGAGTTGTGACCTAGCACAAATCACCAACACAAATAAAATTAAACAATACTATCGTGCTGGATTGTGACCATAACACCAAATCACCAACACAAATAAAAATAGACAAACAAACAATAAAACAATTCTTTTTTAAATTGGAAAGTGAAAAAAAATATAGATTTGAACTATACGTGATAAACAAGAAGATGAGTCATCTTTGTTCATGTTATCATGATGTAGTTATCTTCTTGATCAGCCACTCTGACTTGTGTTCTTCATGTTCAGTCGACATTTTTTTAATAGGTTAAAGCTGACGGCTAGGGTATGACGGGGTGGTCTAGTGGAGGCGGCTCAACATAGCCACCTAGGTCTGATGATCAGACCCGCTTCGATACCATGTTAGACAATGAAAACCTCGTTGGTCATGATATATTATTTCACCACTATTTATAGAGAAGAGATAGAGAAACCCTAATGGACCCAAACCTACAAGCCGGGCTTAGGCCAAAATTTTCATCTAATAACTATAAGTATAAAATATTTAAGTGATTCTATATTTTTGACGGTGGCCCATTGAACTAAATCAAGTGATTTGGAGTGTTTGAGCCGCTAATGTGCATTTTTTAAAAATAAAATAACTTATAGTCCTTCAATAATTACAACAACAAAATTATGAGGAGGTTTTTATAACGAAACATTTTTCTAACATATTCAAAATACGTAAACTGGCCAATCTATCCTTCGATACTGTGTTCATGCGAACATCATTCATAATTATATTTCTTTACTTTATTAATCTCTATTTTTTTTCTTTTTTTCATTATAGATTCTTATATAAGTTATAATTATCTCTTTTTTCATTTTATATTCAACATCCACTTTTTTAGTGTTAGTTTACTTATCTTTAATTTCCTATTTTAAATTCATTAGTCGAACCTACTTTTTATTATGTAATTTTTATCATGTTAAAATTTTTACCCTTTCTAATAACATAAATAATTTTAACATTTTCTATTTAATAACTCCTCTTATACAATTTTAGTATCCTCTAATTTTATTGATCTATTTCATTAATACAATTATTATCTGATTTATGTGAATGAAGTAACTTTAGTTAATTTACTTAAGTCACTACTAATAATAATGATCTATCTTTAACGCGCACATATCATGTATATATATTCATATGTAGACTAATAACAACGTGTGTCGTTTGTTGTTGTTGTGATGTATGTTGTGTCTGTGTTGTGTATGTGTGTGCGACGTGTGAGTTTGTCATAATGTCATATAGATATGTGTTGTTGTCAGTGATTGTTGTGTGTTGTTTTTGTTTATATCCACAAGTATATATAGTAGCTGCAGATAGATATAGCCATATAAATACATATCTTATTAAGTATCCTAATTGCATTTATGTTCTACATTACTAATTCCGCTTCTAGATAGATTTTTGTTATCGAGTAGGCTATATATCAATGTATTTCATACGGATAAACATAAATCAATACGATTGATTCCATCTACATTCCTCTTTATTTCTTGCCTAGTGATCAACACATCAATATGTTATACTCGATAAAATCTGAATACTCACCAATCTTGTCAATCACTGCTCTCTAAGATTAAGATGTGAGAATATAGTCTATGATTATACAATTCATCCTGTAAATGCTACTAAGCAATCACATAATGTGAATAAACATGCGCTTTAGACGACATACATAAGAACTCCGAAAATAGATCCTTGTCATCGAAAGTACTCAACATTCACCAGATAATGTCTGAAAAATCAATTCATATTGTATTATGTTGTTATAGAGAGTCCGAGTAAATGTTGATTGTATTGCCAAAGTGATCCTGTTGTGAACTATATCAAAGAGAAACAAAGAAAGAGTAAGTCATATTTTTACATCTTCCGCATCTGATACATTATTATTGTTCTCAGATCACTTTACGTATTCAAGACAGTCACTATCTGATCCCCCACAGATATACTGAAGAGACGCTTTTTGTTGTCAATTCTCTCAATGGATTTTTATGTTAGCTCATGAGACCGTATAATTACTCGCTGACTGACGTACTGTGTTTACATGATTATACACTTCCTTCACTATTTTTTGTAGACGATTGAATATTACCAAGGCTATTTGTTTTTTCTATTAGAATGATAGATAATACTATATTTCGGTATAGTGTACTATCTATCAGTCATTCATAGACCAAATTTCAAGCACACCTAAATTTGTTCAAGATTTTACTTAAACTCTCTCTGAGTTCCATATATATTCTGTGATACTCATCACACCATTCGCTCACTATATGTAGGCTTAGTACTCCTCATACTTTCATATCATTTGTACATTGTGCCATATTATTCTATGAATATAGTCTATTCAAACACATACTCATAGTCTCTAACTTGTCCCCGCTATGAATACTAGTACTAACTCAAATTTATCTCATATCTCGCCCCTACAAGACATATAGACACAAACCACCGCCCTTCACACATCTAATACTCCTCTGAATGACCTACCTCTGTTATACACTTTTATATCTTCCTCTATATTCTTGTACTTCCTCTCAAACAAATATAAATATGGTATCATAACTTCGCAGTCTACTGTAATTTTACACTTACACATAAACGCGACACATACTCATTAGAGCCCTTTAAGTGCTGCTATTAAGAAAATGTACACATCACATGTCTCAACTCGTGCGCTACTGTTTACACTGCTGTCGTATATCATAAATTCCACACTCCAATCATCGTTGCCTGTGTGCCATTCAACTGTGTCTGTTTGTATACTATATCACTCTCTCTCTAGTCGAGTTCCTAAGTATGACACATTACGTTGTGCTTTGTTCTTGTCTGTATACATTACTCACTAAGACATATCTTATAGCTCAATGATGTACGTGTGTGAGACACTTAAAGTGAACTCGCTACTCATCAGGATATCGGCCAATCCTCCTTGATATATATCCTATTAAGTGACAGACTTGCTCTAAGTCTTTACCGTCACCTGATATATAGAAGATCCTAAGACACGTCGCTAAAAGGTCTTTATCGTAGTTCATGACTCACTCAATCTAGATAATATGTGTATGTGTCGTGCATTATCTTGAATACTCTAACTATCTATACACTAATATCCACGTCCTCGACAAACACATTGGAGGCGTCTACGTACCTCGCAACAAAATAACCTACATATAGACTTCTATCTTTCGGCGTGAGTTGTCGCATAGAGATAAGATTATTAATTTAACTCTTCATGTACGCGCATAGGACCTCCATCATCCTATAATAGAAATGCGAGATATATAGCGCAAGCGCTAATCATATAATACGCGAGCACCCATGATAAAGCATCTCACCACGCATATCGCAGTATCTCTATTGAGATGATGAGCACCACCATTTTATTATATCTTTAAGTAATTAAGCTTAGATATTAATCTAAGTATTATAGAAAATCTACTGTACTCCTTCATCCTGCACTTGAGTGTGAAACTCGCAATGCACATCGAGCTTCAATCACTGCGTTAGTACCTTTTAGAATAATGGTCATTGTATTTATCAAATATTACTTAGTATGTGAAGTTCTTTGGTGAGTCATTCAGTGGGCTATGAAGTAGACTCTCTCATCAGACTCTAGCCCTTGTTCACTGTTCATGTATATACTAATATACTATATTTACATGTGTGTTGGACACTCTCGTACTCTAGACAGAATAATATCTAGATACGCGATTAGTGTTAATAGTACCTATGATTATCTTCCTATAAGTGATGACACTGTATGACCCACTGTTTGTGACTATTTTATGCTCTCGTCCAAGAATGAGTCTATATAGTAATTATGTATCATTGTATATGTGCATTCGTATCGATAGATTATTGCATGAGCTTGTAATCGTATTAGTCTCTTCAGCTCAAGTTTTTACTGTTTAATACAATACTATAGTAGAGAAAACTTATCATGCTCAACTAAGAGTCCTAATAACACAAAGTCCGAAAGTGAGAACCATCGATCAATTGTCACGGAGTATATTATGTTCCCTCGTTTACAAAAGCTTCTAGAATTATGATGACCATATTAATCATATACTCTAAGATAGTAAGATAGGATGTCTTAAACATAGTAGTTGAAGTATATCTGAACCTTTAATGTGTGTCTAGAGTGTCATGATAGTAACAAGTTGGATCGTAGCAGTAGATGTCACTTTAGTTTTTTAATTAAACTCATTATAATAAATGCTAGCTTAGCTCGCGCTCTGTGGCTAGTAGAAAGATCTACATGGACTCGCAGTGTTTCTAATCTGTCGTATAAAGCATCGTATAAGGACTCGACGCCTTCTTTAAGTAGTACATCTAGATCGCTTGTAGAAATAGTTTCTTCGAGTGCGTTATTGTCACTAATCCTATATTGATTCATTTAAGTATGAGAATGTTTAGTCATGCGATTAAGAGTCCTATTGAGATAATGATTTAGTATTATAACTTCGAGAATGGCTCTTCTTGCGCGGTCCTTGTGCGTTAATTTGTGTGAGATGAAGAAATGCAACTTTGTTGTTTTGTGCAGTCTTCTACGTATACGATATGTACAATGCCGTGATTGAGCTCTATGTGTATTGATGATGAATTATTGATTACTAAATCTCATGTAGATCGAAGAAGTGACGTAGATCCATTGGTAGACAAATCTATATAAAACTGTATGAATATACATACTCAGTCCTTGATTTGTCCATTAGTTGATAATTTTATGGATAATCTAACTATTTAGGAGAGTAGAGCCACCCCTCACTGCAACTATCTAGGGTTCATGTGAGTCATAGTTATCAACTTTCTAGTGCTGAGAATAAAGCAGTAGTGCCAGTATAGGGCAATACTGTTCGTCCTATACGGCTGTAAGCTGCTTAAAATAGTGACTCGTTAGCATAAACCCGTTTACAATAATCTCAAACCAATTATCAATTTTCAAACCATATATATCACTTTGTCTCTGAATTACTTCATTTTTTAATGTCTATTATTAGAAGTTCGTTCTTAACAATTTATTAACATCCATAGAGATTATCTGTACGTGTGTATACTCCACTTAGATCTTGTGTCATCTGTCCTTGGACTTCGCTTACACTGTATCTTAACAATACATACTATCATAATAGATGAGCTGTGATAGAGCCTCAACTCAATCTATGTCATAGTGAGATAAGCTTCCACTGAACCTCGTGTGCTCTTGCATGTCTTACTCTAGTATTAAAGGCATCATTCAGTAAGGTGCGCTCACTATTAGTGGTAGGGCTGATTAGATATACTAGGCTGGTACAGATTAGACCATGTCAGCATGTAGATATGATTTAATAGAGACATCTGACATAATCTTTCGAACTATATCAAACATGTTGTAACATTGTTATATTTATACAATTAATACTTTATTAGGTAAGTACTATATATATATCACTAGATGAGGAATTATGTGATACTCTGTGAACG
Organism: Tanacetum coccineum; assembly: GCA_026074375.1. Classification (NCBI taxonomy): domain Eukaryota; kingdom Viridiplantae; phylum Streptophyta; class Magnoliopsida; order Asterales; family Asteraceae; genus Tanacetum; species Tanacetum coccineum. The sequence continues at coordinate 10,271 of BQNB010057439.1, read as the reverse complement.
CTTATCTCGCTATGCCTTCGTTGTAGTGGTCATCTTGTAAGCTGATGCGTGTTTCCTTTAAAAGAGAGTTCGGAGTTGTGTACTAGTTTATAAAACCTGTTCGACACTACGGCTTTCCTTACTCGAATATATATACATATAGACATTATGAGCAGTGTACCCTATGTGGCATCGTGTAGTGTTCGTGTTGTAAGACAAGTTCGTCGTGCCCTAATGAATATTACACAGATCATCACAATGTGACAAGAGAAGATGGGTAGGATGGTCGAGATCAAGAAGAGCTGAGATTCTAAGGCCTTCTAGCTGTTAAATTGAGTGTAGATGACTAATCGATACTCTGTGAGAAGTACTCATTCATGTAGTACGAAGAGATTATAAGTTTTTGAACGACGACTATTATTGGATATTGTATATGAATTGTGGTAAGCTTATCTGTTCAGATGTAAGTGGATAGTTGCAGCCTTAGTATTGGCTGCAACACATACTACTCGAGAAATATGTCTGATAGATGTCGTAGTCTCTAAAAAGAAACTATAGATCACACTGCATACATAGTGCTCATAGTAGTCGTCCTCACTCCTCATGAACAATCTTCATATGTGTGGAGGTGTCAGTATAAGAGTGACAATGTAGATCAGATACGCATTTGCTTAGTTCGATACTCAATTCACTCTAATGTTTTTATCCTGAGTGGACCTTGACCTCACGCACTCGACCATCATACCCCACCCCGCGCTCTCTCCTCCCCCCCCAGAGCAGGAAAATTTCTATAGCTTAACTTACTACTACAGGATTATTTGTACACACAGTCTGATTCGCTTGCCCGCCTGTTAAACCTTCTTATTTGAGTTGACGCACTGTGCGACTGTGACTCGCCTTACACTAAGTTGTGGGTCTTTGATGCTAGCTTCGACATTGCGTGAGACGACAGATAGTAGGTTTGATGTCGAGCTGTGTGTGTTGAGAGTACAATGCTTGATATGTGTTACGCTCTCAACTTTCGAAAACCGTGAGAAGTGTAGATTGGAATTCCGCTCATATTATGCTGGTTCTCTTGTAACGGCTTACTGCTTTCATGTGTGTAGATGTTATGTCTGCTAGTTGTGAGAGATAATAACTTGTACGATGATGTGAAGTTATACAGTGATTGGGATATTTGGAGAAGAAAAGGACGAGATTAAAAACCAACATGAAGATTTGTGCTCATAGAGCCTGGAGACGGCGTCACAAGCCATACACGACGCCGTCACAACTCGTCAAGTGACGACGTCACATATTTCAAGACGATGTCAGCCCGCACCGACTCAAACGTAGATCTAGAAGATTCATTTTACGATGGCGTCACGATTAAAACGCGACGCCGACACGTCAATTTTCTTATATTTACAAACCCGAATTTAGGGTTTTGAGTGTGTAACTTTAGAATAAAAGAGAGGGTACGAACCCTAGTTCGTTTAGCAGCTGTAGGAGACGATTTAGGGCTTAAAAACCCTATTGTACCTCTTCCAAGTCATGTTTTAATCAAGTAAGGTTTACTTAATCATTCAATATGTCTATGTGTTATGTGATTTATTGCTCTTGCTTTATTCTTAACATGCTTGGCTAAACCTCCTATTGTGTTTATTTATGATTGTATAAAACCTAGAATGTAGATCTTAGTGGTGTTGCTTCTTGTGATGGATGTGCACGTTAGGTCTTAGAAAACCAGCTTTTTTCTGCATCGCTGTTGATATGTCTAGGGAAACGTGATTGTGTAGAAAGGATATCATCGGGTAACAGTCGTCATACTACCTTGCCCCCTAATATGGTTTATCTACTTTGAATGTATTTCACATGCACTTAGTAAACTCCTAGGAGCCGTGTAATAGTCTTTGGTATGTGCTTAATTACACATACCATTTTCCATTCTAAACAAGCTTAAATGACTAAAACATACCAAAAATACTTTGTATTTGTGTGTTTTGCTTTTGTATTGTGCAGGATACGGATATTCAAGAAAAGGAACAAAAGAAAAGCTAAAATCAACAAACGCAAAGCACGGAAGGAAATTTAAAGGGCCAAGTAAGTCGAAGTCTAAGTCATCCATTAAAGAAAATACAACTTGAGGGGCTAAAATGCCAAACCTAAGTTGTTTTACAAAAGATTAAAAAGACATGGGTCAAAGGTTGCCACCGAGTAGTTATTGCATTTAAGTTATACATCTTCAGGGACCAACTGCTAACTCCCCCAAAAAAAGGTCTTTCTTTGTCCCGCCCCAAATAACCCGTTACAAACTGGTATGTAGCCCCATTTACCTTCTCCTTCTGCAAAACCACTTTCTCCCTAGCTATAATATTTCATACACCCTACTGCCAACACCCCCAGTTGTTATAAAAGCCATGTTGGCAAAATCCCTCACCTTTTCCACAAGTATCTTCAATGGCTAGATTGACTCCAAAGAAGCTACAAATGAAATCAAAGGTGGGATTTGATTGGATTCACTCACTCAACAAGAACACTTCGTTTTTTTGATCTCCAAAAGATGAACATGCTGCAAGTCCAAGACTTCGGCTATAAATAGAGCTTCTTTGTAAGCCTTTGAGGCATCTAGTTTTTAGTTTTTTTTGAGTATCTAATTAATTTTTAATCTAAGTTTAAATTTCAAAGTCATTTACAGCTTTTACTTTCAGCTTTGTAACACTTTTCAAGTTTTAATGCAAATTTGAGTTTTTAGTCGATTTACAATACGTGTTAGTTTCTTAATCATATTGTTTATTTGTGTGTCAAACAAAGCTCCTCACCAAAGATTACTTATAAGCTGTTTTCTATTAAAGTAACCATAAAAGTTAGTAGTTAAGAGAATATCACAACAAATCACTCTCAAAATATACCAAGTTATGTATTGGATGATAAAGCAGTTTCTGGATGGGATTATGGACTCTCACTAGCTTGTTTTATAAAGCTAGAGCTTGTAGAATGTTGATTTAACCCAATCTGTCTTGTGCACAAGGGTGTTGTAAGTCTCTCTTTTTCTCACTTTACTCAGAACTGTTAGTTCATTTGTTAGCACTGTTAGTTTTAAGTTAATACTGCTAGACTGGGTCATGCTTATTTAAGTGCTTATTATTGATTGAAATTTGCTTATAAGTATTTTACTCTGTTATTTGATAATCCGTTTTTAATTAGTTTGAACTAAAAATGATTTTTGGAAATGTTAAAGTCTGTTTTGAACAGGCAGTACTAACTCTAAGTTAGTACTGCTAGTTGATTTTAGGAACAGTACTAACTCAACACTAGCAAGGTTACTAACTTAAGTTTAGTATGTAGTTATTAACAGTTAATACTGTAGTTCATTTTAGCTTATCAGACTTATTATCTCTGCTTATTAAAGATATCCTTAGCTTTTTATAGAGTATATATAACACAATTTTCTTTACTTTCTTTAGGGTAAGCTAATTTAAGCTTATTTCCCTTTCAACGCATTTTCAAGTGTTCTTCAGTTTTAGTTTTCTAAATTATTTATTCATTATAATCTTTCTGGTTGCTTAGTCTTCAGCAAAATGCTTTTTAGGGGTAGTTTAATTATCTGTTTGAGCTTATTTGCTTATTTCTTACTCCGTTTCATAGTGTTTTGTTTAAGCTAGCAGTACTAATTTGACCAACAGTACTAAACATATAACTAGCTCACGTACTAACAGTAGTTACTCGGTAGTTAAATCCTAGTAGTAATGCTTTAGTACTGTTGAGCTTATCTTATTTTATTTAGTTTAATTGCTTTTTGTATGTGCTTAATTTAGAGTTAGTTTAGCTTATTTGATTTGTCTTAAGTTTATTTGAACTTATTCGTGCCTTAGTGTAGAAGTTTTAAGTGTTTTTTCCATTTCTAGCTTTTATTCTTGTTCCAGCTTATTCTCTTTGTTATTTTTATGTGCTTTTGCTTATTTTTATCAGTTTCTGTGCCCAATCATTCCTTGTGACATTCAAACACAAATCATCAATCGTTTTCGATTTTCCAATCTCTGACCTCGTTGGGACATAACGACCCGGAGTTTCTCTATACTGCTTCCGGTTTACTTGGTCTCGCGGATTCTCATCCTTGAGTTTATTCGTATCATATATACATGAGTTCTAAGGTGTAGGTTTCGGCGAGTCAAATTTTGGCGCCGTTGCCGGGGAGGCTTTGAAACGAACTTCGTTACTTTTGACACTTTGTGTTTACATCTGTGCATATTTTCTTCTATAAAAACCTAAAAAGTACAAAAATATTTTTCAATTTCTTTTTAGTATAATTATCATACAAAAGCCAAAGAAAAAATCAAAAATATAAAAACATTGTCCATAAAAATATATAAATAAAATAAACTCCAAATTTATCAATTGTTTCTAACGTGTGGACAATACAAAATTCCAACTCGAATCAAAGATTTAAAACTACCAGATGTTGTGTCGTTTACTAACGTACGGCTCACCTCAAAAAGAAATACAATACTATAAAGGGGGATTAGGAGGGTTTGTTTCCAAGGAACTACGACCCGAAAGGAGAAATAAGACTTCGCGCGATATTACTATCATCGCTCACACTGAGATTGTATTGCTTTTTGGGAGCTACGTTGAAGTATCTCTGAGTATTTGGGTTCAAGTTGTCTAGTTTTAGGATTCCTGTCCGTTTAAAAATAGATTGTTGAATAAACTAAAATCCAAAAATACTCTTCTTGTTTTCTCTTTTAGTGCATGCGCACTCGTTTCAAGCTCGTCGTTATCGTCAACAACAACTACATCAACAACAAGTTCCTCCGAATCTTGTTGAATTCCCAATTAGTTTCCGATGGCTGTAAACGTACTATGCAAGAATTGCCTCCAGGCTCCCCACGAGGGATACGAGGATGCAATTGTTGTTCTGAAATTGAAGCTAGCAAATTTTGAGATCAGCTGGGTTACTAAATCTTGTCCAGAACAGCAGTTCTTCGGAATTGACAAAGGGACCCACATGCTTCTCATCCGTTTACTTCAATAAAATCACTCTACTTTGAGATATTCATAATGTCCCGACCACTTCAATTAAGTTGATGCTTTTTCCGGTCTCTCTCTGAGGGGGCAGGCCCAGATTGGCTTGAGTAAGAACCCCCTCGGATCAATTCAGACATGGGATGACCTCGTTGCTAAATTCATCAATCATTGTTTCCCTACTTCTAAAACGACAAATCTTCAGAAACGAAATTACTAATTTCAACAAAGATTTGATGAGATGTTTATCGTGAGGCTTGGGATAGTATACCAAAAGATTCTTCTCCGAGCTTGTCCACATCAATGGATTCTGGAGCTTTCCACCAACTTGATACATTTTACTATGCCTTAAATGTTAATGATCAAGGGACTCTTTGACTCCGCCGAAGGTGGTATCTTTTTGGGTCAAAGGCCGCTGATTGCCAAGCAGCATCGGAGAGCAAGTCCAAAGTTCGTCACTCCGAAGCAAAGCCATAGTTGCTAAAAAGTAAATGTACGAGAGCTTACCACCTCCAGGTGTATCTCCCGATGTTGCGAATTGAAAGATATGTTAGAGCTCTAATTCTCGACAAGCAGACATCTAAAGTTCCAGCTCCTCCTCCATTTTAGCGGTTTGAGCATAAGTTGTGGTTACCTGCGGTGTGCGCCCATCATATCGTAATTGGTCCGGCTACGATGGCAACAATTACCCGACGATATCATCCAAGGATACGTCTCGCAAGCTGCCGCAAAGCAAATTTAAAACAAGGAAATTCGGTTACGTCGGCCACCTATGGCAAACAAATCAGACACCCGCCACGGTTTCCTCCATTGCAACACAACAACAACTGCCAACATCAAAAATGTTTGGAACCAAAACCCAAAACCGTGCGGAATAAGCTTATAAACCAGGGTAATTCCAACGAACCCAGGTTCAAATATTGCCCATGTATTCAGACCCACCGGTTAATCAACACCCAGCTTACCCAAGCTACCAGATCATCAAGCTTACCGGGTGTATCAAAAATGATTTTGAGAGCTATGTCAATGCTAATGATGCAGGTTATGAAAAAATGCAAAACAATATGACCTAACATATCCGACTGTCACAAACAATCGTAAAATTACCAAACCAAGCTTCTATTCAAATTCGGGTTCTTTCCTTGCAACTCTTGCTAACCCGAAGGGTGAATTGAAAGCAATCACCACCAGAAGCGGTGTTTCATATGTTGGACCTCAAATTCACACTCCTGAGGTGGTGTAGTTGAAACCGATGGTATAACAAAAGGGCACGGGTTCGTCCTTAACGAAAGTACCAAAGACGTCCAACCTCCTGATAGTCCAAAACATTGATGAACCAGTTGTCATGCTTAGAACAAAACGACTTTACCATATTCAATCTAGGGTAACAAGGAGAAAGTCCGCGAAAAGGACGACCTTTTAGCTTTGAAATTTATGGAAATTTTTCGGAATCTCCACTTCGAGCTAAGCTTCGCGGATGCTCTCCTGCACATGCCTAAGTTTGCACCGATGTTCAGAAAGCTTTTGAATAACAAAGACAAGATCTTGGAATTAACCAAAACCACCGTGTTTAATGAAAAATTCGCTCGGCAGTCATCCTAAAGACATTTCCGTGAATAATTGGAGACCGGTAGATTTCTGTACGTGTGATTTTCCAGGTTTTAGATGATGGACTGAAGCCCTTGGCGATCTCGGTTGCAAAGCATCAATCTAATGCACTCTCCGTTTTTGAAAAGCTTAATCTCCATAGAGCTGACCTAAACTAAGTATGATACTCGAGTTAGACGATCCGATCGACTTCCATCCCACCGGCATAGACGAAAATTGTTTTTGTGAAGGTTGGTTGAACCTTTATTTTCAAGCGATTTTGGTGTAGTTAAGGATGATGCCGACCCTAGAGTCCCGTTGATTTTAGGAAGACCATTTTTAGAACGGCAAGAGCCTGATCGATTGTTCACGGTGAAGAGATGACCTTAAGACATGATGACAAATCCGTGACTTTCAAAGTAGGTGATACAAAAAATTTCTCCTACAATGCCATGGAATCAGTTAACAAGGTCGACTTTATTGATATAGCTTGTGAGGAATATTCTCAAGAGATTTTAGGTTTCTCAGAATTATCAGCAAATGGAAATTCCACTCCTTATTTTGAACCAATTGTTGATACCACTTCTCCCACCTCACTCCATTCGAGGGTAGTGATTTCATTCTTGAAGAAAATCGAGGCTTGAACTCTCTGATACTTAGTACTAACATCGGAATTGTTGATGTCCGAGAATGTGATCTTGAGAAGGACATTCTTCTCCTCGAAGCTATCCTAAATAGTGAGCCCTTATCACCACTTCCTAACCATGCAAATTATTTTCCTGAGGTTAGAAAAGAACTTAAAATTTGTGAAGCCAAAACCAATGAAACATCAATTGATGAACCTTCCGAGGTCGAGCTCAAGGACTTACCTCCCCACCTCGAATATGCATTTTGTGAGGGTAAACAACAAGTTACCAGATCATCATTGCTAAAAGATTTGAGTGTCTCGGGGGAGAAAGCCGCCTCCTCCATAAAGGTGTTGCAGTCCTACAAGTGAGCCTTCGTTGGAAACTTCCGATATCTAAGGGTATTAAACCCGGAATTTTTTAATCACAAATTCTAATGGAAGAGGACTACACACCAGCGTCCAAACATCAGAGAGGGTAACCCAAAAAATCCACGATGTCCATAAAAAGGAAGTTGAAAACCTTCTTTAAACGCTTGGATTAATCTACCCTATCTCGGATAGTCCCTGGGTAAGCCCGGTACACTGTGTACCAAAGAAAGGTGGTTTTACGTAGTGAGAATGAGAAAAATGATGTTGAATCCCAACTCGTTTGGTTACGGATTGGCGGGTTTGCATTTGACTACCGAAGGTGAATGGAAGCCACCCGGAAATAAGCATATTTTCTCCTTACCATTTATATGGACCAAATGCTCTGAGAGGGCTTGCGGGAAACGGCAATACTATTGTTTTCTCGATGGTTTCTCAGGATATTTTCAAATACCCATCGACCCAAATGATCAGGAAAAAACCACATTTACTTGCCCATACGGAACCTTTGCCTACCGCCGCATGCCCTTTGGCCTCTGCAATGCACCAGGCACGTTCCAGAGATGTATGATGGCAATCTTCCACGACATGATCGAAAAAACGATGGAAGTATTTATGGATGACTTTTCGGTTTTTGGGGAAGTTCTTTCTCTACATGGAGATCTAACCCATTTGAAAGATGCATTTAGCGGTGTGAAGACACTCAATTTAGCTCTAAAATGGAGGAGAAAAGCCAATTTCATTGGTTTAAAGAAGGCATTGGTCTTGGACTTAAAATCTTAAAGCGGGAATTGAATTGAGTTGATCGAGCTAAGATTGATGTTATCGCAAAAACTCCCTAACGCGCACTACTGTAAAAGTGTGTCCCGTGTTTTTCTTATTGGGCATGCTCCGGGGTATTATAGATCGATTCATCCAGAATTTCTCGAAAATAGCCCGTCCCATGACCCATTTGCTCGAAAAAGAGACTCCGTTTTATTTCTCCAAAGAGTGTATTGAAGCATTTAACATCTTAAAGAATCTAACCGATGGCCCATTCCTGGATTTGCCCCAAACTGAATAAAACTTTCGATATTATGTGCGATGCAAAGCGATTTCGCATTAGGTGCAGGTCTGTGGTGGCAACGTCATGAGTGAAACATTTCAGGCTATACCACTATGCAAGCAAAACTATGGAATTGTGCCGGAATCACGTTACACCACAGACAGAGAAGAAAGAAATGTTAAGCCGTAGTGTACGCATTCGAAAAATTGCCGATTCTTTACCTTGTCATGAACAAATGCTCACTGTGTATACGGGATCATTCCGCCCTCAAAGTTTCTCTTTGTAAGAAAGTTTCTAAGGCGGAGATTGCTACGATGGGTTCTGCTACTTCAGAGTTCGACTTTGATGTAGTTGACACAAAAGTAGCTGAGAACCTAAGCGGTGATCAATCTATCACATTTGAGAAAGCCCTCACGAGAATAACTCGATACAATAAGGAGAATAAATGATAAGTTTCCTCTTGAACTCTTAGTTCGATGCTATATCTTGATGCTAGTACCCCATGGTTTGCTGGACATCGTAAATTTACCATGCGGGAAAATGTCGTGATCAAGGGATGTCAACCCGGCAGAAAAGATAAATTCTTCAAAGACGTGAAGCATTTATTTTAGGAAGACCCTTTTCTGTTTAAAATCTGTGCGGATCAAGTTATTCGACGTTATGTTTTTGGCAAAGAAGCCCATGACATCCTCATGGCTTGCCATGATAGTCCCACCGGTGGACATCACGGTGCTAACTACACAGCAAGAAAAGTCTTCGATTCTGGATTCTTTTGGCCCACAATCTACAAAGATGCCCATGAGTTGGTTAAAAACTGCAACTCATGCCAACGTCAAGGAAAAATTTCACAACGTGATGAGATGCCACAAAATTCCAACGTCAAGGAAAAATTTCACAACGTGATGACTTTATGGGGCCATTTCCATCATCCAAAGGCAACAAATACATCCTCGTGGCCGTTGATTATTTATCAAAATGGGTTGAAGCAAAAGCGCTTTTTTTTTTTTTTTAGTTTATTCACAATCTATTTTAAACGGACAGGAACCTAAAACTAGACAACTTGAACTAAACCAAATAATCTACTTACTTCACTGTAACTCTCAAAAAGATAAACGCACAGGTGAGCGGAGGAGTAGGAATAGCGCGAAGCTTATTTCTCCTTTCGGGTCGTAGTTCCTAGGAACAACCCTCCTTAAACCCACTTTATAGTTTGTTAATCAGAATGAGGTGAGCCGTATATCGTAAGTGACACAGAAGGCAAGTTTTAAATCTTTGGTTCGATTGGGAACTCAGCAGTTCACCGGAACTTATTATGATAATACCTCAGTGGAGAATATTATATTTTGGTATTTTACCAATTAGTGAATTTTAAATTTTTATGGACAATTTTTTTATTTTTTTGATTTTTTTTTATATGATATGTACTAATAAAAAGAAAAGAAAAATATTTTTGTGTTTTTTAATATGATATATTAATAATAAGACAAGTTTAGATCAAAGTCGGATAGAAATCGTAGCAAATGCCTCCCCGGCAGCGGCGCCAAAAATTGATTCGTTGATAGTATACACTTAAAATACACAAGTACGTATATATAAAATAACTCAAATGCAAATCTCAACCAAATGCCCTTGACCAAGGCAAAAGGTCAAAATCTACACAAA
>BQNB010057438.1:0-27525 GCA_026074375.1 Tanacetum coccineum | reverse complement strand
ATTCAGGAAAAACCACGTTATGTCAGAAGCCGTCGCCTCTAAAATTTTTCCCTTCCTTGGGAATAAAAATCTACATTTAAGCGGGAGTTTTCATGAATCAAATATTTGTACCTTAGCTACGGATCACCATGCAAGAAGCCCTTTTCAATTCAAATGCTTGGGAAAAGTCCCATACTTATCATCATAAATCAAACATCTTTCTTCCTTCCCTTTTGTTATCCTTAAACCCTTTCCCCGTCATTTTTGACTTAGGAAGTCGCTTTAACCAAGCCGAGTCAGTCAAGAACTGGAAGACCCCTGAATCACCGACAGAGATCCGTTCATTTTTAGGATTGGCGGGTTACTACCGAAGATTTATTGAGAATTTCTCCACGGTCGCCAACCCCTCACTCTGTTGACTCAAAAGAATAAGACATATGTGTGGGGCGATGAACAAGATGAAGCTTTCCGCATTCTAAAGGAGAAGCTATGCAATGCTCCAGTGTTAGCACTCCCCGATGGACCAGACGACTTTGTGGTCTATTGTGATGCATCAAAACAAGGTTTTGGGAGCGTGCTGATGCAGCGGGGCAAAGTGATAGCATATGCGTCAAGACAGTTAAAGAAGCATGAGAAAAATTATACCACCCACGACCTGGAATTGGGTGCAGTGGTGTTCGCCCTTAAAATCTGGAGACATTATCTTTATGGGACAAAAAGTGTTATCTACACTGACCACAAGAGTCTCCAGTACATATTTGACCAGAAAGATTTAAATATGCGCCAAATGCGGTGGATTGAGCTACTCAGTGATTACGAGTGTGAGATCAAATACCACCCGGGCAAGGAAAATGTGGTGGCAGATGCCTTGAGTAGAAAATAAAGGCTCAAGCCAAGGCGAGTACGTGCTATGAGTATTACTGTCTATTCGGGACTTAAGACTAAGATTTTGGAAGCACAGGGCGAAGCTTTCAAGGATCTCAAAGCTCTAGCTGAATGGCTAAGAGGACTAGAAAAACACTTTGAACGACGAGATGATGGTGGAATTTCCTTCTTCGGTCGTATTTGGATTCCATTAGTTGGTGGTGTGAGGAAATGGATCATGGATGAAGTTCATACTTCTAGATATTCAATACATCCGGGTGCGGATAAGATGTACTATGATCTGAGAGACTTGTATTGGTGGCCTGGTATGAAGAGAGACATTGCTGAGTACGTTAGCAAGTGTCTTACATGCTCTAAGATAAAAGCCGAACATCAAAAACCCTCAGGATTACTTCAACAACCAGAAATCCCTGAGTGAAAATGGGAGAAGATAACAATGGACTTAGTCACAAAGTTGCCTAGAAGCAGCTGTGGGTATGATGCGATTTGGGTCATTGTGGATAGATTGACCAAGTCGGCTCACTTCTTACATATTCGTGAAGACTACAAGACGGAGAAGTTATCAAAGATTTATACCAATGAGATTGTAGCGAGACATGGTGTGCAGGTGTCAATCATTTCAGACCGTGATGGTCAATTCACGTCACACTTATGACAAGCTCTTCAGAAGGCGTTAGGTACAAAACTACACATGAGTACGGCTTACCACCCTGAGACCGACGGTCAGAGTGAGCGTACTATTCAGACACTAGAAGATATGCTACGAGCTTGTGTTATGGATTTTGGTGGCAGTTGGGATACTCATCTCCCGTTGGTCGAGTTTTCTTATAATAACAGTTACCACACGAGTGTTAAGTGCGCGCCATTCGAGGCTCTGTATGGGCGGAAATGTAGATCCCCCGTGATATGGACTGAAGTTGGAGAAAGTCAGCTTATTGGACCAGAAATTGGGGGGGGTGACGTACAGGTGGGGGTGTGGGTGTAGGAGGGTCGCTGGGGTGGCGGGGTGGGGGGCAGCGGGGGGGGGGGGGGTTGGGAGGGGGGGGACGGGGGGAGGGGGCGTTGGGGGTATATAGGAGGGCGGGTAGCTTGGGGGAAGGGGGCGGGAGGAGGGGAAGAGGGGGACGGGGGGGCAGGAGGGTTGCGGATTGGGTGGGGGGGGGGGGGTGGACGGGGGGGGGGGGGTGAGGTCGGGAGCGGGGGGGGGGGGGGGGGGGGGGGGGGGGGGGGTGGGGGGGCGGAGGAAGAGGGGAGGGGGAGGAGGGGTGGGGTGGAGGGGGGGGTGGGGGGGGAGGAGTGTGTGGGGGAGGGGCGGGAGTGGACGCGGGTGGGGGGGAGAGGGGCGTGTGGGGGGGCGGCGGGGGCTGACAGGGGGGGGGGGGAGGGGGGGGGGTAAGTGGGGGGGTTGGGGCGGCGGGGGGGGGGAAGATGCGGGGGGGGTGGAGAGGGGGAGGGGGGGGGGGGGGGTGGGAAGGGAGGGTGAGGCAGAGGGCGCGTGGGGGAAGGGGGGGGGGGGTGTGGGGGGGTTTGGGTGGTGGGGGGGAGGGGGGGTGCCGATGGGGGGTTGGGGGGGTTGGGAGGGTGGGGGGGAGGGAGGGTGGAGGGGGGGGGGGTGCCGGAGTTGTGGGGGGGGGGGGGGGGTGATGGGAAGGGGGGAGGGGTAGAGGGACAGGAGGAGGGGAGGGGTGGGGGGGGGGGGGATGGGGGTGGAGGGGTAGTGGGGGGGGGGGTTGGGATGTTGGGGGTGGGGGGGGCGCGGGTAAGAAGGGGGGGCGGTCGGGAGCGTTGGGGCGGGGGGTAGTGGGGGTTGCGGGCTGGGGGGGGGGGGTAGTGGTGGGGGGAGGGGTGGAGGGAGGGGGTGGGTGGGGGGTGGAGGGGAGTATGGGCGAGGGGGGGATGGGTGGGGGGGTGTGGGGGGGAGCGTCGGGGCGGGGTGGGGGTAGTAGGTGGGGGACGTAGGTAGGGGGGGGGGGGTGGGGGGGGGGGGCGGGGAGGATGGGAGGGGGGGTGGGGAGAGGGGGGGGGGGTGCACGCGGGTGAGGGGGGGGGAGCGTGATAGGGGGGAGGGAGGGGGGGGGGTGGGGGTGGGGGTTGGAGTGGGGGGGCGAGTGGGGGGGGTGGGGGGGGGGTGGTGGGGGGGGGAAAGGGTAGGGGCGGGTGGAGGGCAGGGGGGTAGTTGGAGGGGGGGAGGAGGGTGGGAGGTGGTGGGGGGGGGGACGGGGGGGAGGTGGTAGGGGGGAGGGGGGCGGTGGGGGGGCGGGGGGGGGACGGGTGGGGGGGGGGGGAGCGGGGGGGGAAGTGTGAGCGAGAGGGGAGGTGGGAGGGGGGGGCGGGGATGGGGGTGGGGGGTAAGGGGGTGAGGGTGGGGTGCGCGGGAGGGGGTTGGGGTCGGGCTGGGGGGGGGGGGCGAGGGAGGGGATCCTGAGTGACTTGACAGGTGGGCCGGTAGCGGGGGGGTGGAGGCGGAGGGAGGGGGGGGGGCTAGGGGTTGGGGGGGGGGGGGGGTGTGGGGGGGGGGTGAGTTGTTAGTGGGCGTACTTGAGGGGGGGGGTGGAGGAGGATCGGGAGTGGGGGGTGGGGGGTTGGGAAGTGGGGGGTGGGGGGGTGCGGTGGAGAGGGTGTGGTAGGGGGGGGGGGGTGGGGGGGGGGCAACCTGGTCGAGGGTAGGGGGGGGAGTGGTGTGCGATGAGGTGGGCGGGGGGGGGGGAGGTGGGGTGGGGGGGGGGGGCGGGGGTTGTGGGTGGGCGGGGGGGGGTGTGAGGGGGGGGGGGGGGGGGGGGGGGCGAGGGGGGTGAGGTGGAGTTGGTAGGCGAGAGGGAGGGGCGAGAGGGGCGGGGCTAGGGAAAGTATACAGGGGGGGGGGCGGGGGGGGAGGGCGGAGGGGGGTTCGGGAGAGGGGGGGGTGGTGGCGGGGTTGGGTTAGGTGCGGGGGGGGAGCTTAGTGGGGTAGGGGTGGATGTTGAGGGGGTGGAGGGAGGTTAGGGTTGGGGGGGTAGTAGGGGGGGGGGGGCGGGTGGGGGGGTTCGGTGCGGGGATAAGGTGAACCGGGAGCGGGGGGGACGAGGGGGATGGGGTTGGGGGTGTGGGGGGGGGGGGGGGGGGGTTCGGTGTAGAGGGGGGGGGGGGGGGGGGGGAGGGTGGGGAGGGGGGGGGGTGGGGGCGGGTCGGGGGGGGGAGGGAGGGGGCGGGGAGGGTGTGGGTTAGGGGGATTTGAGGGGGAGGCGTTAGGGGGGTGGTGTGGAGGTTGGGGGTGATGGGGTAGGGGGGGGGGGGGGGGAGAGGGTGGGGGGGGCGGGTGGTCGCGGGGGGGGCGGGACGTGGGGACGGACAGGGGGGGAGTGGTGTTAGGGGGGGTGGTGGGGGGCGGGGGGGGTTGTGGATGGGAGGGGGGGTAAGGGGGGGCTGGGGCGGGGGGGAAGGGAGGTTGAGGGGGGGTGAGGAGAGTGGGGGGTGGTTATGGGTAGGGAGGGGGGGGGGGGGGGGAGTAAGGGGGGAGCTGCTGGTGGTGGGCGAGAGCGGGTGGGGGGGGAGAGGGGGGGCGTTGGGGGGGGGGTGGTTAGGTGGGGGGGTGGGACGGGGGGGGGAGCCGGGGAGAAGGTGGGATAGGGGGGGGGGGGTTCGCGGTGGTGGGAGGAGGGGGGATGGGGTGGAGGTGGGGTGGGGAGTGGAGGGTAGACCTGGGGTGGCATGGGAGTTGGGGGAGGGGGGGGGGGGGGGGGGGGGGCGGGGACAGAGGATGCGGGGGGGTCGGGGGGGTAGCGGGGGGGGGGGGGAGGGGGCTGCAGGGAGAGGGGGGGGGGGGGAAGGGAGGTGGCGGAGAGCGGGGTGGGGGGTGGTGGGGGGGGGGGGCGGGGGGGGGGGGGGGTTAGGGGGGGTGGGGGAAAGAGGTGGTGCGGGGTGGGAAGCGGAGGGGGGGGGGTTCGCGGGGGGGGCGGGGGGGGGGGGTGCGGAGGAGGGTGGGGGGGGGGCGGGAAGGGGTGGGGGGGGGGGAGGCGGGGGGGAGGGGGTGGAACGGAGTGGGGGGATGGGCGCGGGTATAGGGGGGGGGGGGGGGGGCGGGCGGGAGGGGGGGTGGGGGGGGGTTGGGGGGGGGGGGGTAGAGGGGGTGGGGGCAGGAGCGGGGGGTGATGGGGGGTGGGGATTGGCGGCCTAGGAAGGGGAGTGGGGCAGGGAGGGTGGGGTGGGGGGGGGTGGGGGGGGGGTGGGGGGGGGGGTCGGAGGTAAGGTGGGAGGGTGAGGGTGGGGGGGGGGGGGATAGAGGGGGGGGGGGGGGGGGGGGGGGGGGGGGTGGAGGGGGTAGGGGGGTGGGGGGGTGTACGGGGTTGGGGGGGAGGGTTGGGGGGGGCGGAGAGCGGGGGGTGTGGGTGTTGACGGGGGGGGGGGGGGCCGGGGGAGTGGGGGGGGGGGGGAAGGGAGGATGGTGGGGGCGGGGGGGAGAGGTTGGGTTGGTACAAGAGTTGGGGGACTTGTGGGCTGGTGGGGGGTGGGGGGGTTGGGGAGGGGGGGGGTTCGTCGGGTGGGGGGGGAGGAGGGGGGGAGGGGAGCGGGGGGGGGTGGGGGGGGGAGCGTAGGGGGGGGGGTGGGGGGGGGGGGGGTGGTGGGAGTGGGGCGAGGGGGTGGGGGGGGTCGGGTGGGGGGTGGAATGGGTTGGGGGGAGTGGTGGGGGGGCTGGGGGAGGGGGGTGGGGGTAGTGGGGGGAGGTTGGGGGGGGGGTTAGGTTAGAGGGGGGGGGTGGCGGGGTGGGGACATGGGGGGGGGGGAGGCGTGGGAGGGGGGTGACGAGGGGGGGGGGGGGGTAGTGGGTGTGGAGGGTGGGGGGGGGGGGGTGTTGGGGTGGGGACGGGATTGGGAGGAGGTGGGGGGGTGGGGGGGGGGCGGAGGGGGGGGGCGGGGGGTCGGCGGTTGGGGGGAGTGGGGTGGATGTTATTGGGGGAATGGGGGGGCGGGGGGGCGGGGGCGGGGAGGCTGGTGTGGCGAGGGGATGGAGGGGGGGGCGGGGGGGGGGGGGTCGTCTGTTGGGGGGTAGGGGCTTGCTGGGGTGTAGGCGGGGGGAAGGGGGGTGGGGGGGGGGGGGGGGGGTTAGTGCGGGGAGGAGGTGGAGGGGATAGGGGGAAGCGAGGGGGGGGGGAGGCGGGGCCTAGTTTGAAGAGGGGGGGGACGAGGGGGAGTGGGTTGGGGGGGGTGGGGGGGGGGGGGGGGGGAGGTGGGGAGTCCTTGATGTGGGAAGGGGGGGGAGTGGGAGGGGGGGAAGTGGGATGGGGGGGGAGGGGGGTGAAGGCGCAGGGGAGGGGGGCTGGTGGGCCGAAGGCAGGGGGGGGGGGGGGAGTGCCGGGGGGGAGGTTTATTGGACGGGGGGATGCGCTGGAAGGGGGGGGGGGAGGCGGGGTGCGATTGGTGGTGTGGGTGGGGGGGGGGGGGGTAGGGAGAGGTTGAGGGGAGAGGGGGGGGGGAGGAGCAAGGGGGGGGGTGGGGGGGGGTGTATGGGTAGGAGATAGGGGGGGTGCGCGGTGGGGGGGCTGGGGTGGGGTTGGGGTAGGTGGAGCTGGGCATGGGGTTGCGGGGTGGCGGAGAGGGGGGGGGGGGGGGGCGAAGGTTTTAGGGTTAGGGGGGATGGGGGTAACGGAAGGGGGGGGGGGTCGTGGGGGGGTTGGGGTGGTGGAGGGTGCCAGATGGGGGAGTTGGCGGGGGGGGGGGAGGGGGGGGGGGAGGGCGGTTGGGTTGAGGGGGGGTGGGTGGCGGGGTTATGGGAGATGGGGTGTCTGGGCGGGGAGTGGGAGGGGGGGGGTAGCAAATGGGAGGGGTGTGGGGTGTGGGGGTGGGGGGAGGGTGGGGGGGGGGGAGTGCGGGGGGCATGGGTCGTGCGGGGTGGGGGGGGGGGGGGGCCAACCCACCCCCGGGGGGGGGTAAGGGGGGGGGGGTAGGGTGGAGGGCGACTGGGTGAAAACGGCGGTTGGTGGGTGTGGGGGGATATGGGGGGGGGGGTGGGCGGGGACGGGGAGGACGGGAGAGGGGGGGGGGGGGGGGAGGGGGGAGTGGTGGTGGGTTAGTCGGGGGCGGGATGGTGTGGGGCGGGAGGGGTGTGGGGGGGAGGGTGGGGCTGGGGGGGTGGCGGCGTTGAAGGGGGGAGGGGTGAGGGTGGGGAGATCGGAGGCCCAATGGGGGGGGGGTGTGAGGGGCGGGGGGGAGGCGGGGATTGGGGAAGGCGAGGGGCGGGGGGGTGTGGGGGAGTGGGTTGGGTTGAGGGGGATGGGGGTGGGGGGGGGGGACGGCTGGTTGTGGGAAGGAGGGTGGGGGGTGTTTATGTAAGGGGATAGGAGGGGGTGGGTGGGGGGAGGGTAGGGGGTTGGGGTTTGGGGGGGGGGCGTGGTTTATGGGGGTTTGTGAGGAGGGAGGGGGAGGAGGGGGAGGGCTGGAGGAGGTATTGGGTAAGGCTGGGGGGCAGGGGGGGAGAGGCTGGGAAGGGGGGGGGGGTGTGTTTGGGGATGAGGAGAGGGAGGGGGAGAGGGAGTCGTAGGGGGGGGAGGGGGGGGTGTGGGGGGTGTGGGGGGGGTGGGGGGCGGGGGGGGGAATTGGGGTGGTAGGAGGATGGGGGCGGGGGGGGGGTGGGTGAGAGGGGCTGGGGGAGGAGGGAGTGGGGTGGGGGGGAGGGCGGGCGGGACTCTCACCGAGGGGGGGGTGGGGGGTTGTGATCGGGTCCCTTTATTTTTTTTTTTGATTATTGTTTATTTTTTTTTTCGTTTTTTTTTTATTTATTTTTTTTTTAACTTGGGGGGGGGGGGGTAGTTGGTGTGGGGGGAGTGGTGGGGCGGGGGGGAATGATGGGTGTTTGGCGGACGGGGCGGGAAGGGAGGGAGCGGAGGGGGGGAGGGGGGGGGGGTGGGGCGGGGTAGGCGGGTGGTGGATGGGGGGGGGGGGGGGTGGGTTGGGGGGGAGCGCGAAGGGGGGGGGGGGCGGTTGGGGGGGGGGGAGGTGGGTTTGGGGGTGGGGAGAGGCGGGAGGGCGGTGGGTGTGTGGGGAGGGGGGGGGGGGGGGGTAGCAGTGGCGGGTGGGAGGGCAGGGTGGGGCGTGGGGGCTGGGTTGGTGCGTGTGGAGCAGGGGGAGGGGGTGGCGGGGGAGGGACACAGAGGCGCGGGGGGAGGTGGATGGGGGGGGGGGGCGGTGTGGGGTTGGTGGGGTCGGGGATCCGGGGGGGGGGGGGGGGGACAGGGTGTTGGGTTGGGGGTGGGGGGGGGGGGGGGGTGGGAAAGGGGGAGGGGGGGCGGGGGGTATAGGGTGGGTGTGGAGGGGGGTTGGTGGGGGGGGGGGTAGCGGGTGCGGGGGGGGGCCGGGATTTGGGGGAGATGTGGCGGGAGTGGGCGGGGGGTGGTAGTTGTGTGGTGGGGGATGTAAGGTGTAGCGGGGGGGGTCGAGGTGCCGGGGGGGTAAGGAAGGGTGGGGGTGGTAGGAGGGGGAGGAGGGGGGGGGGGGGGGGGAGGAGGGGGAGGCGGGGTCGAAGGGGGAGGGGGGGGGGGGGGATGGGGTGATAGGGGGGCTTGGTGGGGGGGGCTGCGGGGGTGTGGGGGGGGGTATAGGTGGGGGGGTGGGGGGGGGTGGGGGAGTAGTGGGAGACTGGGGGGGTTGGGGGAGGGGGGGGGGTGTGGTGGGGGAGGTTTTGTGCAGGGTGGGGCGTTGAGAAGGGGTTGGGGGGGGGGGGTTGGGTGGGGGAGAAATGGGATGAGTTAGTGGTGCGGGGGGATCGGGGGGAGGCGCAGATGGTTCGTGGGGGGGGCAGAGGGGGGGAGAGGGAGAGGGGGAGGGCGGGTGGGGGGGGGGGGGGGTCAGGTCGGGGGGGAGTGGGGGGGGGGGGGGGTGGGGGGGGGGAGTGGTGAGGCGAGGTGGGGGGTGGGGGCGGGGGAAGGGTGGGGTAGGGGGGTGGAGTGGATAGGGAGGGGTGTGGTGGGGGGGGGGGGGAGGGTGGAGCGGGGGGTGGGGGGTGAGCGGAGGGGTGGGGGGGGTGGGGGGGATCGGGGGGGGTGGCGGCGGGGGGGGAGGGAGGGGGGGGGGGTGGGAGAGGGCCTGAGAGGGTGGGTGGGGGGAGGGGTGCATGGGGGGGTGGGGGGGGGGTCGGGAGGGGGGCGGGGCGGGGGGAGGGTGGTGTGGGGAGGGTCGCGTTGGGGGGCAGCGGGAGAGGGTTGGGGGGGTGGTTTGTGTAGGTGGTGGGAGGGGTATGGGGAACGCGGTGGGGGGGGGCGTGAGCGGGTCGAGTGGGCGATGGTGGGGGGCGGTGGGTGGGCGGGTGTGGTAGGGGGGGGGGGGGGGCAGCTTGGGGCTGGTCGTCTGGTGGGTGTGTCGGGGTGATGGGGGGGGTGGTTTGAGGGTATGGTGGCAGAGGAGGGGTGGAGGGGTGGGGGAGGGGGGGGAGCGGGGGGGGTAAGTACTGGGGGGATGGGTGGTTGTTGGGGGCGGGGGGTGGCGGGGGAGGGGGGGGAGGGGGGAGGGGGGGGGTGTGGGGCGGGGGGTATTGGGGGGATTGGGGGTGTGACGGGGGGAGTGGGGTGGGGGGCGGGGGGTTGGAGGGGGTGGGGGAGGGTCGGGGGGGGGGGGGGGGGGGGGGTGGGGGGGGTGGTGTAAGGGGGGGCGCGGGGTGGTTGGGCGAGGGGGGGCGGGGGAGGAACGAGGGGCGGGGGAAAGAGGGGCAGAAGGGAGGGGGGGGGGGGGGGGTGGGGGGGGGGAGGGAGTTTGGGTTGGGGGCTGGTGGGGAGCGATGGGAGGGGGGGGGGTGGGGGGGGGGTGGAGGTGCGGGGGGGGAAGGAGGTTGGGTGTGGGGTGGGGTGGTGATAGGGGAGGTTTAGTGTTTTGGTTTGTTGGTTTGATTTGGTTTTGGTTTTTT
Organism: Tanacetum coccineum; assembly: GCA_026074375.1. NCBI lineage: Eukaryota > Viridiplantae > Streptophyta > Magnoliopsida > Asterales > Asteraceae > Tanacetum > Tanacetum coccineum. The sequence continues at coordinate 17,792 of BQNB010057438.1, read as the reverse complement.
TTTTTTTTTGTTTTTTTTCACTCTTCTTTATTTGTTTTTTTTTTTATTTTTTTTGTTTTTATTTTTGTTTGTTTTTTTTTTTTTTTTTTTCTTTTTTGTTTTTTTTATTTTTTGTCTTTTTTTTTTTTTTTTTTTCTTATTTTTTTTTTTTTTTATTTTTTTTTTTTTTTTTTTATATTTTATGTTAATTTTTCTTTTTGTTTTTTTTTCTTTATTCCATTTCTATATTTTTTTTTATTTTTGCTATCTTTTTTTTTGTTTTTTTTTTTTTTTTCTTTTTATTTTTTCTTTCTTTATTTTGCTTTTTTGTTTTTTTTTTTTTTATTTTTTTATGTGTTCTTTCTATGGCAAGCTCTCTTCAGAAGGCGTTAGGTACGAAACTACACATGAGTACGGCTTACCACCCTAACACCGATGGTCAGAGTGAACGTACTATTCAGACGCTGGAGGATATGCTTCGAGCTTGTGTTATGGATTTTGGTGGCAGTTGGGATACTCATCTCCCGTTGGTCGAGTTTTCTTATAATAACAGTTACCACACGAGCGTTAAGTGTGCACCATTCGAGGCTCTGTACGGACGGAAATGTAGATCCCCGGTGATATGGAGTGAAGTGGGAGAAAGTCAGCTTATTGGACCAGAAATTGTGCAAGAAACGACAGAAAAGATTATTCAGATTAAAGAAAGATTGAAAACGGCAAGGAGTCGCCAGAAAAGCTATGCTGATAAGAGGCGTAAGCCTCTTGAGTTCAAAGTCGGAGACCGAGTGTTACTTAAGGTATCTCCATGGAAGGGAGTGGTACGATTTGGTAAGAAAGGAAAGCTGGCACCACGATATGTGGGACCGTTTGAAATAGTAGAGCGTGTTGGAAAGGTAGCTTATCGGCTGAAGTTACCCCAGGAACTAAGCTGTGTCCACGACACGTTTCATGTGTCAAACCTCAAGAAATGTTTGGCTGAGCCAGATGTTCAAGTGCCTTTGGATGAGATCGAGATTGATGAAAATCTGCGTTTTGTCGAAGAGCCTATTGAGATTGTGGATCGAGATGTGAAAAAACTAAAGCGAAGAAGAATCCCATTGGTCAAAGTACGTTGGAACTCTCGGCAAGGAGCTGAGTATACTTGGGAACGTGAAGACCAATTCCGGAAGAAATATCCGAATCTTTTCTCTGAACCCGTACCTTCTTCAGGTGTTGCAACCTGAGCCTTGAGGACAAGGCTCTTCTAACCGGAGGAGACTGTAACATTCCGTATTTTCAGGTCATTTACGACGTCCTCTATTTTACTAATTATTATATTTTTTTTCTCGTACGCGTTTACTTTTAATTCTTATTATATAGTTAAATCGCGTAAACTAAAAATCAATAATTAACGTAAACGGCACCAAACAAATTAAAGTTTACGTCAAGCAAGCAATATATTATTTTTACGAAAGTAATAATCAACTTTTTATATTTTATTTTTATTAGTTACGTAAAACGTTTACGTTTCGTAATTAAATACATTTAGGCATACCCGGAAGCACTAAAACCTATCTACACTTAACCATATACCCACAATTATACCCAATACTCAAAGTATTATAAAATTTCACCCATGTACATTATCCTAGCCAAATTTTACTTATAAGACACAAGCAAACCTACACATCATAATACTTCAAGACTTACAAGTGTTACTAGTATTTCTTATAAATGTCAAGACTACTCTTTTGGTCCTTTTCCCTTCCCTTAAACCACGACAACACAAGGACCAGTTTAGGAAACAAGAAGTACATGGTAGCACACAAAAATCTATTCCTAAGTCTTCCTAGTACATACTACAACATAAAACTCATGAGGTCTAAGTTAGTAGCTTGAAATCTTGACCAATGCCCCCATATTTCACTCCCTTTGTCCCCGTCCCCCCTCCCTTCTCATTCTTTGAAGATCAAGACTTACATAGTGTTTTTGACCACTTTGTATTATATATAAAGACTTTCTAAGGTGACTCTTCTCATTTCACTTGAACCAAAATCACAAAATCTCCCTTGTTCTCTCTACATTGCACACGGCTAACACACAACCTCAAGAAACAATTCACAAACATCTTTCTAACAAGTATACAAGTGATCTAGGTTTATATCTAAGGTATTACAAGAAGATTAGGGTTTTCACTTAAGGTTTTGACTTGGGTTTAGTTTCATTTGGAGTTTTGATCTTGTTTTCTTCATCACCTTGCTCTCCTAAGGTCATCTAAACTCAAAGCTTTTCATTTCTACATTTACTAGTTTACATACTTGTTGTTTCGTTTATCACCACCTAACTCTTTATTTTTATGTTACAAAATGAAATTGATATATTATCATAAGGACATAAATATTGAACAATCATTTTGGACATGACTAGGAGGACTCTAAGTATGTAAAACAACATGTTACAAAGGTTACTAGAAAGGTTTGTTACAAAAATAAACAATTTTTTAGATTTATAAACACATTTTATAAATTTAAAACCTATGGGGTGTTTTGAATGACTTTTCTGTCTTAGATATGAAATTTTTTAAATTCATGCCATGATGTTATATGAGTTTAACTTTCACAAGGATCGTAAGCATATAAGATACGCTAAAAACGGAATTTAAAACGAGTAAGATTGACGTTTCAAAGACTTCGGACATTATATATACAAAAGAATGTGAAAACTGTGTACTTTTCAGCTGCGCGGAAGCTCACTTCTCGAGGGCCTGCGGTTCTTTTGATTGAGCGGAATTGTAAACTACAAAGTTGTTCGATCGACATTGTACATAAATGCCGGATTTTCATAATTTTCAGATGTATAATTTGTAAACTAGACACTTTTCCTGACATGAATTTTGTGGTTCATTTTTATAAAATCTTGCGAAACATTTAGAATTAACTTATATTATATTTATTCAGTGTTATGTTTTAACTTTAATAATATATTATTTTGCAAGACGATTAAACTACTTATACGACAACATTATACAAATAATAAAAATGTTAAATCAAGTATTTTTAACAAAATAAATAAATTTTTGGACAAGTATACTATTTTTGCAAATACGAATACATGGACATTTATTTTTCAAGATACTAATTTATAGTGTTTAATTTTATAAATTAAACAAAGAGTTTTAGGTGGTGATCAAACGCTATAACTTGTGATGCCGCATTATATAAAATGCATTATACTCATACAACTTATATTCAATTAGGTTGCATTCGGACTTGTCCGTGACGTTTTCACTTATTTAATATTCACTATCCGTTCATTCACTTGAGGTGAGTTCATAGCCCCTTTTTCTATCTACTTGTTTAACAAACTCTACGGGGTGAAATTACATGCTTGTTTTACTATGGACATAAGTGTTTTAAATTGTATGCTATCCAGATTATTGCCTGAATATTATTGCCTAAGTTACCACATTGCCATCTAAGTCCCTACCATATCATGAACCGTCAATTGCTATTATAGTGAGCGCTAGTGTTGTGGATAGATCTATCGGGACTAACATCCCACCTGAATTTTGGTCACAACCTGTTGATAATGGTGCATTTATCATTTAGAGGAACTTATAGTCTAATTGGCTGACCCTACTTATTTGGGGCCCAGACAGTTAAGGCGTCGGGGTCATGAGCTTAGTGCCATTAATACTTGTTTTGGTCTTTCTGAATTTGTTCCTAGTCTACTTTCACTTAAATCTTATGGTCCACTCTTTACTTGATAAACCTATGAATTCACTCAACCGTTGTGTTGACCTTTAGCATGTTTAATTTCAGGTCCTAAGGTATAAGCTTGGACGGGAGTCGCGACGGATATCATTGAAGATGGATTCTGTGTTTACTTAAATTCGATGCAACTTTATCTTTTAAAAACTTATGTCATCTTTTGGAATTATGAAGCTTTTGTTTAAAAGAACGTATGTAGTATGTTTATGACTCTTTTAATATTTTGGGACCATAACTGAAAACTCTGATATTTTATAATGCATCGAATGAAACTTTATTTAAACGTCTCTTTTGATGTCGTTTCTTATATCTTGATTGTTGTACTATGACGTAGCACCCCATTGTTACCATTCCGCTGCTACCAGATTTTAGGGGTGTTACAGAACTGGAAGGGAATATGGAAGAAGCCACATCTCTGGAGGCAACGGGTTATTTCCAGGCCATTCAAATACACCAAGAACCTGTTTCAGCAACGAATTAGACAATAAGATAGGTGATATAGAATCAAATAACAAGAACAAAGGCAAGTTAGCATACCGAAAGCCAAAATTTCCCCATGATATAATTGCAGTGGCACCACCATGGTCCAAAATTCACTTCCGCCCCTTCTCCGTCGCCCCTTCCTCATCATTAGCTCCTTCACCCAACAATCTCAAAGTAACATAGTTCAAGGCACTACCAAACATGGTGCTATGACCCTCAATGTCTAGACCCCATCCACCATCTATATTCTGCAGTTGGACAGTTATATATTTGAATGACTTTTCAAAACATACAAGATAAAGATTTTCTTTAGAAAGAGAAGCAGCTACACTTACACGGTTACATGTGTATCATAAGGTATATTTCAAATAACAAAAGAACATTAAGTTATACATGCCTGATGATTGTAAAGGTAGCGACACATCTCCCGTTTATGCTCTTTGGATAAGACGGCATTTAGTGCCCTAGTAATAGTTAGCGTAATAACCTGATTCATTATATTAAGTTGGTCATTAGATTCCTGAAGATGGTATGGTTTTGAAAAAAGAACATTCCATCTGATAAAGAGTAACCAAACTAGGTAATAAAAACATAGGGCCTCCGTAGTCTCCCGGCCAATGTTCGTCATCTGCTTGGAGGGTTGAATGAAAACCAATTGCTCTTCTTAATACATTTGTTACTTTATCCTCTGTAATATCTTTAGCATCTTATATATTGACTTTTGGTGAGAAAACGGAGACTGAGTTTTCCTTTGCAAACTACAAGTTTACAATTAATATTAAGTGAGAAATAGCGTTAGATGTCAAAGGATACACAATACAAGCAAAGACAGAAGCTCATGGAATAACAAGAACTAGGTACACACCCCTTAAAGTCATAAAAAGTTATCAAATTATTTACTTCTGCATAAAGCAAGCCAACACAATATAGAGTAGCTTAAGACAGTCGGCGCCGATTACAATCATAAGAACTATATTTAAACTTATTAAGGAGGTGACAAAGTTTTAGGTGGATTGACTATGTCTATATACCTTGTGGTAGAGAGAAAAATCCGATGAAACTATTATTACTTGTATATCAGTTATTGATAATATAGATGTAGATAGCCTTTTATGCTTCTTAATGCAAAAAATATACTACGTATAAGATTAGCTGCTTGTCTCACGCTTAAATCATAATTTTACAGTCTTTTCAACCTTTCATAGTGGTAATTTGATATATGTGAATCATTTTTTTAGAGAATGTGGATTACTAAACACTTTGTGGGGGCCATGTAAGAATTTCTCACTGGAAGAGTATGCTTCTTAGGTGATCTCTTAGTTAGTGAATTATATGATGTGATTATTTGGTTACAAAATTCTCATAGCAAGGATTAAAGTATATAAACTCTGATAATAGGGTGTTATTAGTTTGTGTTTTTTGCGAATGTGCAGCTTTGTGAGTGAGCACATAGAAACTCTAGAAGAGATACACATGGAAGATAAGGAGTTAGCTCTCGAATTTCTGGGGATGATTGGTGGCGTCCCTGCTCTCGGGGTTGACACCACCCCACTCCCCCCCTCCCACCTCTATTTCATCACGACGGCCGACAGCCTTTCTTCTCTTCCAGCAATGACGACCAAAAATGCCCAGTGTTTGATACCAGAGTTAAACCAACGATGAAGACCCTCTAAATTCTACGTCTATCATTTTGCCACGTCTTCTTTTTGTCTGTAAAAAAGATTTAAATGACTGATCATATGGGATTAAAAATGAGGGTTCCGTTGTATACAATTTACTACGTCCATCTACTTTCACTAAGACGAGTAGATACACAATTTCAACTTTGCAACTCTCATGAAAGGCTACTCACATTTGCGGCGTTTGTGAGAACATTGTTCCTAGATCTTAGAAAGTTAGTCTTTAAGATTCTCAATTTGTTTTCATTTTCTCTTATAATTTTATAGAATTTATGTTGCTGGTGGAGGCTACAAAAAGTGTAACAACTCAAATTGAGAATTCTGATACCGCCATCTCATAAGCGAGAGTTTGTGTAATGGTACATCGTTTCATCCTCCAAGTTCTAAATTAGGGATTCAGTAATAGTAGAAGAGTCATGAAAACAACATAAACATGTTTTGATTGGGAATTCTAAGATTTTAAATAACAGTTAGATATTATGTCTTTATTTCTTTACTGCAGAAAGAACTTGCTCAGCTTACATGCGTGTGTGAAAGACACAATCGGAAATAGTTGTAGATTGTAATTTTTTTTTTAGTACCAAGGTACATATGTAGCCCATGAAGCAATAAACTTTTTGATTAACTAAATGCACTTATTAGTTACAATGGCACTTATGTGTCGTCCACAAAATGGACACCATCACGACAGAATCCCACTTATATACCGATTCTCCATATATATAGTTCCCGTTAGAAATACTCCCACACCCGACTTCAAATATCCATTGCTTTAGCATATCACAGCTGCGTCTTTTTGACCATAAAGATGAAAAGTGCATTCTTCAGAATCTTAAATATCTGGTCTTTTCCATTAAAATTGAAAATTGTTTTAAACTAATTTGAATGATTCTGATAATTAACTTCTAAGAGTGGACTAAATGGAGTAACAGATCCTGGATTAGCTAATGTCAATAGGATGCAAACATTGTAAGTGATTTCTTTTTCTTTTACCAGCTTTCGGTTTTATTTGATTTAAGCTCACAAGCAACTTCCAAATAACAGCCCGTGAGGTTACACGTTACATCAACTAATCCAGCTATCAAAAATTCTTAGTGGGTGTCTGTGACCACATAATCTTAAGTGCTACCAGCTAATAGTGTTTTTAGAAGAAATATGAACAGTTGAGGAAATAAGCACATGGGGAGCTGCTTATTTTTGAGTGATTATAAGCTATAAGCATTCCCTAAAAACTTACAATCATTGTCCAATGATTCTAACAGCACCTTAGGAGAAACTACGTATGCAACAACTTACTTTAGCATGCTTTTGTGTATATGTGTTTGCTCTTAATATATTGTTTACAATGAGCAGTTTTCTTGAACTTTCAGTCCTATTATTCCCGGATTGTTAACTGAAATCGTTCTAATATTGACTGACCAAAAACCGCCAATCCTGGCTTTACCGAGAACCGTTTTGATCCTTTCATAACCACCTGTACTCAACACTCCAAATTATTAAGCTAAACTCACACAAATCTTCTCTTTAGAAAAAAGTTTGAAGCGAACCCGCCCGTCGGGCGGGTTACGTAGCTAGTATATATATATATATATATATATATATATATATATATAGTGCGAGGTCTTTTTCAAAACCAAATGAATGTACAGAACTGCAAGAACCAATTTTAGCCTTTGATTAAAATAATCTATGGTTGAGAATAAAATGACATTATTGTAAATACATTCAAATTAAAGTGATATAATTTAGTAGTCTGAAGGGCAATCATGGAACTTTCAATAACAATCGATCACCGAAATATAAGGCACAGAGCAGTTATATTTTTTTTTCATTATCCCTACCAAAACTAATCGCACACATTAGTCTCTCTCTCATTTTTTTCAGATCTGATCGCCGCACACACTTTTTTCTTCAAATGTTATTGTCTGTTGGTGTTTGATTTCGTTTCGAATCTCGCTTATTAACGCACTAGTTTGATCTCAATTGAGGTATGATTATTTTTTATTTAATACTTATATTGGCTTGGATACCTGGATTCGATACAAGCTTGTGTAAAATATATTTTTGATAGGTTGCAGTTATGTCAAACGCAACAACCTAGTTGTTTGTATTTAGTTCTTGGGCCTTTAAGAACGCAAACATTTTGGCTACTAAGTATACTCAACCGATTAATTATATTCATATTCCATTGTTCTTTGTTTTAATTATCAATTAAAGTATTAAGGGGATTAAATATTAAGGGGATTAAATATTAAGGGATTAAATAATCAATTAAAATATTAAGTGGATGGAACTTGAATTTATTTATGTGCCACTGTTTGCTATATTTTAAAAAATATAACTTATAAGTATTTTTAGATGACTATTGGATCATGGAAATTGGTTATGGTTAATTGGTTTGGGGTCATTAGGGTTTGTATAAGTTATTTGGCTCTAACCGAAATATGAGGTTGGTTTTTGAATGGGATTTGCTCAGACTATCTTGATATTAATATTAGATTGTACATTTTATAAAATGAAATGGATGTTGGAGGTCAAGTTAAATATATAATGTTTTAAGTGTGTTATGGAAGCAATGCACATCTGCATACTAAGAAATCACTTGAAAAGAATTATGATTTTTATGCCTTTTTTTACAAATGGAGTTACCGATTTGATTTCTTGTTTTTTCCAGCTTGCCTTTCATCGCAACCACGAATGGTGGCACTAAACACATTGAGACCACCCTCACAAGAGCAAAATTTTGACTGACTTGATGGAGTATGTATCCTTAATACATTATTCTCATTGAGTGCATATGTGTTTTCTAGTTGATAATATATTAATAGAAGTGTGTGCATATATGTTCTAAAGTTAATATAAAATCAATGGATGAGTGCATATGTGTTCTATGGAGATTTCAAATACATGGTGCCCCCATTAAATCTTTATTTAGAAAACTGTATTGTTGTTATTTTGGTTATAATAGATTAAATTAATACTAAAATTATGTGAAGACCTGTATTACTATACTTATGAAGTGGTTCATATATAGTTTTAGGAAATATATTAGCTATAATTTTATGTAGCTCACTGGCTACAATTGTGGGTCCCTGTGTCATTTTTGTGGGTCCCTAAATCCTGTTTGCGGGTCCCTAAGTCATTTCTTATGTATTTTGATGGAGGATTATAGCCAATTGGTTACAAAAATTATAGCCAAGCTATCCCCATAGTTTTAATATGTGTTTAATATTAGTTGTGATTAAATTTAGTGATTTCTTATTACTTTGTCATAACATGGGTTATTTGGTTTGTTATTTTTAGTCAAAAATAGGCCTTTGATTTTACCTAAAACAAAGCTATTTATTTGTTGTTTTTCTGTCAAAACAAGGTTGTTTTATTCGTGTCTAACAGGGTGGTTTAATTTATTATGAAATTTTCTTGGATTGCACATGTGTTACGTTAGTTGTTACTTAATTTGTGGATTTATAAATCAAATTGTGAATGTGTTTGCTAGTTGCATAGTTCATATTGTCTTTTGATATGGTGCTAGTTTATTTACCAAGAAAAGCTTATGAGTAAGTGTGCATATGTGTTCAGCTAGATTATACATATATGTAACACTACTTGTTATGACCATATTCGTTTTCACCATTTGATATAATAAGGATTGTGCATATGTGTTTTGTAAGTTGTTGTGATTAAATAATTTCGTTTATTGATTGGTTTTCGCTATAGGTACGAGTATTGATGAGCAATATAAAGAGTGCACATGTGTTTTGTGTATACTATCTAGCGAGAAGATATTGTTGATAATGATGTAAAGAATGACAACACAAGTGCATGCAGTACATAAAGTGCACACGAACTAACTTGAGTACGTAAACATAAGGGCAAATGGATGAACTCAAATGCACAGACACATACAAAGAAATTGAGTATCTAACGAAGGAAAACACATGTGGATTTACGATACACACCAAATTTGGTTTCGTTACAGATTAGTAGACGTTCTATACATCAACGAAATTTTCATTTATTATTTACTTTTAGAATTTATTATTTGAATTGTATGTAACATGATTTTAGCTTTTGTGTATAATGTTTTTGTTTTAAAATGTATACGGTAAATATAAAATAATAATGTTAGTCAATTCATGCACTTATGTAAACATTTGTGACCAGAACACATTATAGATTTAAGCAATTGAACATTAAAAACATATATAAAATTACATTACGTGAAAAAAAACACATATGCAACTTACCTTTTCAAAATTATACATGCTTGAAAAAAAATATTTTTAAAAAAATCCTAAAATTTAGAAACTAAAAAATGTTTTTTTTATTAAAAAATTAAAAAAAAAATAAAAATATAATTTTACCTATATACCTTTTTGAATTAAATTTAAAAGATAAATATTAAAGAAATTCTTATTGGTTGATGCTGGTTCTCGCAGTTCTGTACATTTATTTGGTTCTGAAAAGAACCTTACCATATATATATATATATATATATATAGGGAAGGGATCAAGTGAGAAGAAAAAATATAATGAGAAGAATAAGAAGGATTTTTAGCCACACATTTTAAATAGGAAGAGAATTTTAAGGGGAGATGCATGGCATTTTTATTTGGTGCATCTGGAAATGTGTGTTGTGGTTTCTTCTTAATCATTATCATTATAAGTTTTCTTCTCATTGATACTTACTCTATATAATATATATATATATATATATATAAGTAATATTTATATATATATATATATTAATACTATATATATATATATATATATATATATGTATGTATATATGTAATTTATATGATGCAAATATCGTAGAAAGAGATGATCCAAATTATAGTGCAAACAAGATCCAGGTAAAATCAGTATTGAGATATGATATGGTGATCAATTAAATGATAAAGCAAAAAAAGAAACGGAAAAAAATATATTGCTTCCTAAAAAGACGATGAAAGATGCAGATTCAATTATTCTTAAGATTGGATATGCCTATTATACCTTTGAGGCTTTGAGAGACTTGTAGACTTGGCAAATCCTTATGGTCTCCCTACGTTTTTTATCTTAAGAAGTTGTTTTCCGTGAGCTAATATATGGGGCTAATTATGAGTGTATATATATGTGGCAAATGCATGGAATGCCACCTCAACGATGACATGATTTTCAAAATTGTTGAAAAAATGTAGGATTTGGCAAGGTTTGAACTCATGATCTATGGTTTCAAACTCATGACCTATAGTTAAGATTGAATTTGGTTAACCAACTGAACCAACATTTGATTTGTGTTTTACTATCAAAAACATAGTTAATATGTTCTAAAAATAAGATGTTGCTATCTGTTGATATGTTTAGATTTTCCAAAATATATCAAGATATACTAAAAAAATAACTCAAACCCTAAATTGTATCTATAACCATACCAAAATCATCATCTTCATCACATAGGGCGATCTTAATAATATTTTTTGATTCTTCTTACTTCTGGTTTTGTAAATACAAAACTAATTTATTAATATTTGTTTATTTGCAGGTTCTCTGTCTTTAGCATGATGAATAAGGTGTGTAGATTACATGAATCTTTTTAAGTTTGTATATCTTTTGGAATTCTAAACGTCTTCTGATTAATGTTTTAATGTCACACCCCCAAATAAGGCCCCGTCAGAATAAGCGTCTGGGGGCGTAACTTTCATGAATATCTCAAGTACAAAGCATAAAGTACGAACTCTAAGGGTACGTTTTGAAAATAAATACCGTTGCATTAAATTAAAATAGTAATAGGTTTTACATCGATCAAACCAATTGATTTAAGAGTTAAAGTGCGGAAGCTTAAATGAGTTTCAACAACGGTATTTAAAACATAAGTAAAATCATAGACTAGTTCTTGAAATCCGGTCAGAGCAAATAGACTTCACATAAATCAAGCAATGACAGTTGGAAAATTTGGTTGGCAAAATGATTTTTGACCAACTTTGGACACAATTATTTATATGTATGTGTCATATATATAAGTAATAGTTTGTAAGTTTGCGTTCTCCTTGTAGAGAGCTTCACAATGAACTTTTATGTGTCCAAAATAGAGTTGATGTGAATGAGATATCGCGTCTCAAAGTTAGGCATTCGGTACCATGCTTAAAGAGGAATTTATGTTTATTTTCTATCCCACATTGGTGGGATGAGTAAACTTGTGAGGACTCTATAGTGTATAAATAGAGGCCCTAATTCCATAGCTTTGACACACATCAAATCAATAAGTATTATTGATATCCAACTTATGGAGTACACATCTGGAAAGGTGATATTCCAGGCAGTTTGTTAAGTCTGGCAGTACAACTTACTGTTTCGGCTGTTGTACCCTGGGAAACAGACGGCGAATCTGTTTTAAGGGAAGCGTGTCAAACACGTGCCTCAGCTCTTTAGTGCTAAGCGTGTCAAACACGTGCCTCGAAGAGTTTTCCTTGATGGTGATCAAGTAAGTACTTTTACTATTTTACTATTTTCATTCATAGTGTCTGTCTTCTGCTTCTACCCCATTCTGTCTGTTTTATTTTCTGTTAATTATTTATTAATTATAATCTGATTTTATTTTAATAAAAGTGTACATGTTTCCCTACAATCTTAAAACAGATACCGTGTAACAGAATTAAAAACACTTTTGCTAAATCGGATTAATTATTATTAACAGATTTTATATTTATAAACTGTTTTCTATCGAAACCAGGTTGAGTTTCTTTGGAAATCAGTTTTAATTAAATAGAATTTTAATTTACAGATTTGGAATTACAGATCTATAACGATTTTTAAAAGCAGTTGTTCAGATCAGTTTATTTTGAAACCAAGATTGAGTTTCTATTAAACTGATCTAGTTGATTCATTGAAACCAAGATTGAGTTTCTTTGAAAGCAAATCCGGTACAAGGTTATAGAAATCAGGATTGAATTTCTTGGATACCGGTTTATAACAGTTTATTTAACTGTTTGTGTGTGATCTTTCAGGTGTTCGGATCAGTTTATTTTGAAACCAAGATTGAGTTTCTATTAAACTGATCTATTTGATTCGTTGAAACCAATTTGAGTTTCTTTGAATCGGATTTGGTACAAGTTTAAATAAACCAAGTCGAGTTTATTAGATACCAAATTATTTTAACAGTTCTTAACTGTTTTGTATTGACAAGTTTACTAATGGTAACACGAGTGTAACCCTAGTGAATCTTGTAAATGTAATTGGTGCGCCAGTTACTGTCATGGTTGTAAATCATGATGAATTTATATTCATTGGAACCAAGTGGAGTTTCTTAGAAACATATCTCATAAAAAGCAAGTTGTTATTTTATTAGATAACTGTAACGTGTTCGATAAAATCAAAAAGAATTTTTTTTGAATCAAGATATTGATAATTATACATGTTATTATTAAATATCATATATACATCACTTTACTAATTTAGTGGAAGTGTTTGTTTGACTTGTCTAGTTTATTTTAAACCAGGTCGGTTAATTATTAACTAGATATAATTCTTGAATTTTTTTTGGAGTTTAAAAGTATATCTATAGAAACCTTGTTGAGTTTCTTTAGAAGAATGGATCTACTGAAACCTTGTTGAGTTTCTTTAGAAGAATGGATCTACTGAAACCTTGTTGAGTTTCTTTAGATGAATGGATCTACTGAAACCTTGTTGAGTTTCAGTATAGAAATAGATCATGTAAAATAGATCTATTAAGATCTTTTTAATGAAAATTGACAACATCATATTACATATGTGTTTTTGTTAAAACATTATGTAATAGGTGATATTGTTTAATTGTTTTAATCGAAAGACTTCTTTTAAAATGGTTTTGTATAACGGATCTTACAAAACATTAGTGTTTTAAACAAAAGATGAATTAAAATCGTTTTGTTAAGAAACACTTGTGATTAAGCATGTTGTTAATAGTACCAAAATTAGTTTCAAACTTTTATATTAGTTATGCATGTAGTGATTCTCTATTGTTGACACCATTGTGTTGTGATGATATCCATGATGTTATGCCTCGTATTTCCGCCTTGGCGGGGTGTGACAATTAGAGTCTAAACAATACAAGATTACTTTTCAAACGACACATTTAGAGGTCATTCTCTCACATCTTGTGCAAAGGTACTCATGAAGTAACGTTCCTGGACATATTTCTGCTGCGACCCAATTTGGGTGTGTTACATATATGGTGATAAAAGTTTGATTAACTCTTTCAATGCATTTGAGCACGGAGAGAACGATTTTCAGGGAACTCTCTTACTAATAATATCAGGGGAAAAAGAGATGTGATGCTGAAAATTCACATCTGCTAAAGAGTCTAAGTTAACCAGCGTGTTGTACGTGCCGGAGATTCGTAGGAATCTCATGTCCGGTTGGTAGGTTAATTAATTTTGGCTGTCATCTTGTGTTTAAATCAAATAAGTTTGAGTTAATGAAGAACAAAATTTGAGTCTGTACGGGTTACGCCTTTTTAAAATAAGATGAATGTGTTTTCTAAATTGTCTGTTTTGTAAAATGAGTATGAATTTAGCTTATTTGATTCTTTAAATGTATGTAATGGCTGACTCATACATGTTAATTTTTACTCAATGTATTGTTTAATTAAACTGAATTGGATACCCACCTTTCATATTGATACGGATTACAAAATTAAAACTTGTGTTTAAGCCAAATTGACAAGATTATACTTTCACTCAGTTGAATGGAAAGTAACGGAACCCTTGATATAATTCGCATGTATTATATTATTTGGAATTGATACCTACTAAGGTAGCAAATAGCGAGTACTTCATCATATTTGCTAATGGTGGTAAAAAACATTGCTATTTATACTTACTTGAGAGTAAGGATATAGACAAGATTGTTCTATATAAATAAGTTAAGAATCAACTTATAATAAAAAACAAGGTGGTTCGAAGTCATATCGGAGGTGAATATGTGTCTCCATTTCTAAATTTATGTGCTAAACTTAGAATAAGACACAAATTTATTACTCTTGATCCTCCAACAAGAGAATTGTTGAAAGAGAAGAACCTTGCCTTACAAGATATGATTGATGCCATGTTCTTAAGTCTTGGTTTAAGCCATGGCATGTGGGGGAAAACAATTATATCGGCTACTTATCTTTTAGATAAGATCCCTTGTTAAAAAATAAAATAGCTCTTATGAACTATGGATGAGAAGAAGACTATATTATAAGTATTTACAAACGTGAGGGGATATCTAGCTAAGATATCCATATTGAACCCCAAGGTTTAAAAGATTTGACTTGAAACTGTTAATTGCATATTCTTAGTATATGCTTATAACATTAGTGCTTATGGTTTCTTTGTGTATGTTGATATACACAAGAACATGATAATGGAATTAAGAAGTGCTTCCTTTTTTGAAAATATATTTCCTTGTTAACGAAGAAAATTGGAAAATCATCTAGAATAGATGACAAAGTTGTCCAAGATCAGAGACAACGAGATGATAATGATCTCCAAGATGAGAGACAAGATCAACCCAAGGAAGAAGAGGTTGAACCTAGAATAAGCAAAAAGGAAAGAACCAAGAAATTGTTCGGACCCAATTTTGTTTCTTTTATGGTAGAAAATAAACCTACTTCTTATCAAAAAGCGGTAACTTCCTCTGAATGGCTCAATGGAAAGAAGCCATTAAAAGTGAAATAGATTTTATTTTACAAAATCATACTTGGGAGCTCATGGATTTACTTTCGGGTTGTAAACCACTAGGCTATTAATGGATCTTTAATAAGAAGATGAAAGCCGATGGCACCATTGATAAGTACAAAGCAAGATTGGAAATCGAAGGATTTAGACAACAAGAAGGTATATATTACTTTGATTCTTATTCTACGCGAATAACCTCAATTAAGATGATACTTGCTATTTTCGCATTAAAAAATTAGAAATTCATCAAATGGATGTGAGAATGACATTTCTAAGCGGGGACTTAGAAAAAGTACTATACATGAACCAACCTAAGGGTTTCATGGCTCATGGACTAGAGAGCAAAGTTTTTAGGCTTGTTAAGTCATTATATGGCTTAAGTCAAGCTCCTAAATAATGACATCAAAGTTTTTAACCATATCATGTAAGAATGTGGATTTAAAATTAATGGATGTATGTGTAATCGATAGTATATATGTATTCTAGTGCTTATACATAGATGGTATAATTGATTATTACTGGAAGTGATAACAAGATAAACAAATCTACTAATGACATGTTGGAGTCGTTATTGACATGAACTTCATTAGTTGTTGAATATGGTTCTTAGAACTAAGGTCATGTGAACCAATATGGATTTGTTTTGAAGTCAAAACATTATAAAGACAATATTCTTGAGAGGTTCAGTGTGGGGGATTCTGGCCTAGCTAGAATCCAATGACATCATTTTAATCTATTTAAAATAGAGGTAAAGGTGTTGCCCATTTTGAATACTCAAAGAATATTGGGCATCTTATATGTCTAATGACGTGCGTCTGACCTGATTTAGAACTTATAGTCAGGTTAAGTAGATATACCTGTAATTTAAGTGGGGACCATTTGAATAAGTATTAAACGAGTACTATGATACTTACAATATTACATTATGAAAGAGATCCGATTGCTATCAAGTGATAGGGTAATGCAAATACAGATTCTTATATATATAAGAATCTAGACTCACTAGAGCGGATGTATTTACGCTAAGTAGGAATCTATGTATTAGAAATCTTGAAAGAATTTCAAATAGACGGTTATAGCTAAATCTACGATGAAATATGAATTTATCATTTGAGATAAATTAATAGAATACACGAGGTATTTACGTTAGTTATAAAGTGTGGTAGTCAATTGAATTTGACAGAGCTCATATCACAATGTAAAACGGTAAGTCGAGACATATCCATCATAGACAGTAATTGGTGCAACAACTACTCTCAACTAGAGTTATCATGATTGACTATGTAAAGTCAATAGATGACATCGCGGATCCCCCTTACGAAAGGCTTAAGTAGAAAGTTAGTTAGTGAGTCGCCTAAAGGAATTAGACGGAAGCCCTTAAAGGAATGACTTTCTATGAAGGAAAACCTAACCCAGGTTACTGGAGATCCCAAGATCTGGGTTTAATAGGACAACCTAATCATAGAAATGTAGGGGAGGTCACTGTGAGGGAGTTACTTAATACTGTAACTTTCTAGTCCATTCCTATAAAATGTGACTTGTTGAGAGGTTAAACATATGGCTTTAATGATTCAAGATGAAATCACCTATGTGAGAGAGAAGTGGGGTCTCTTCGAATGAAATTGTAGGGGCGCAAATCCTAAGAGCTCTTGTAGAACCAGGCTAATGTTCAGGACCATAACAAACATGACTATGAGGACTTGACACTGTTAGGGAGAGTCTTGCGTGAGTGTGTAATGTCGTCTACGTAAACAGAGGCTGAGTTCAAGGACGATACGTCTACTCAGATCTAGGAGACTAAGTGCATCTCATAAGGGAAGGTTTAAAGGGTCACACCTACCTATCCTATGCAAGATTCAACTATTGGAATTTCATCAACTGTTGCAAAATTTGGTTGGCAAAGTGATTTTGACCAACTTTGGATGCAATTATCTATATGTATGTGTCATATATATAAGTAATAGTTTGTAAGTTCGCGTTCTCCTTGTAGAGAGCTTCACAATGAACTTTTATATGTCCAAAATGGAGTTGATGTGAATGAGATATTGCGTCTCAAAGTTAGGCATTCGGCCATGCTTAAAGAGGAATTATGTTTATTTTCTATCCCACATCGGTGGGATGAGTAAACATGTGATGACTCTGTTGTATATAAATAGAGGCCCTAACTCCATAGCTTTGACACACATTAAATCAATAAGTATTCTTGATTTCCAACATATACG
>BQNB010057437.1:0-34159 GCA_026074375.1 Tanacetum coccineum | reverse complement strand
TTTTCCCCTCCCTCTCCCACTTCCTCCCCATCCACACTCTCACCCTCCTCCCTCTCAACAACTTTCTCAACTACCTCAACAACCTCAACCAAC
The DNA here is from genome assembly GCA_026074375.1 of Tanacetum coccineum. NCBI lineage: Eukaryota > Viridiplantae > Streptophyta > Magnoliopsida > Asterales > Asteraceae > Tanacetum > Tanacetum coccineum. The sequence continues at coordinate 34,066 of BQNB010057437.1, read as the reverse complement.
TCCTCATCTGCCACGTCATCATCATCACCATCATTGTAATTATAATCATCTGGAGCACCTTGTACATCAGATTCATAATCAGAAACCCTAGAAGAAACCCAAACATCGTCATTATCGTCATCATCTTCATCATCACTAGCGACGGCTCCTCGTCGCATCTTTATCGACTGTTTGGATTGTTTGGGATCACTCTCGTACTCTTCTTCATCCGCCATGTTAATTTTCAAAAACCCTAATTTGAATAAACCCACAGTGAATGTGTGATTTGATTTTATTTGGTGTATATATAAGGCTTGGGGAGTTGAGTAAGGGGCGATAGTTTAATTTTAGTTTTAGTTTTAAGGGGGAGGGATAATTGCATATATATCCCTCCAAAAGTGAATAATTGCATATATATATCTTTGGTACAAGTTTTTAGTGCATATAGTACAATTTATTTTATGCATGTTTTGGATATATATGTAATTTTGCATCTTTAGAATGATATATATGCAAAAGCCCCTAGTTTTAAATTAGTAGCAAAAAAAAGTTTTATTTATAGGAACGAATAAAAAATAGATTTTTTTCTAAAATAAAAAAGCTAAAAAAAAGTTTGTTACACAAATAGTCATTGAGGGTATATTAGTCATCTTCTACCGCCGTTAACGAAAAAATAGATGGAAAAAAATTCAAAGGACCGGTCAACTCCTTTTGGTCAACCATGGGGACGTCTGGTGTAATTATTGCCTTTTTAGGACGAGACATGCAATTTGACCATAACCACAAAGACCGAACATGTAATTATAACTCTTTTACATTAGGCGTGTTGTCCCCCGCTCACAGCCCAATTTTTATATTAAAAAATTAATATAATAACGGTTATGAATAGTACCCCACTCACAACCCAATTTTTTATATTAAAAAAATAATATAATAACTGTTATGAACAATAAACATTCATATTATAACTATTTAACATTAGCCGTGTTGTCCCCCTCTCACAAACCAATTTTTTAATTTTGTGAACAGTAACCTAATTGATATTTTAATGCTTATGAACAGTAAGTAAAGGATTTCTTATTCTCATAACTAAACACACGTATTGCTCATCCGTCCCATTTGTAATCTCAGAACACAGAAATTTAATACTCTAATATATCTAATTAGCGCCGCTTCAATTCGAGATTAATATCAGACGGTGGATTCGAGATTTGCTAGATCGATTTGGCAGGTAAGTAATTCTTCATTATTCAACTCCTTATCACTTTTTTTTCATTTTAATCTTGAATTGGTTTTTCTATTTTTTTTCTTGATAGTTTTTGTAAATCATAATAGGGGAATCATGTTGAACAGTTGTTTTGAAGAATTTTTATGGTTGATGTTGTTTGGGTTTTACTGATTATTGCATTATAGTTAGTTGGTGATTGAATTATCTCAAAACAAGAAGGTATGTGTTTTTTTTACAGTAATTTTTTTGGTTAATTTAGTTGAGGTAACCTGAAATTCAGGAAATGTTGCTGAGGAAAACGTATGGGCAGGCTTCTTGGAGTCAGGTAATGTGGTGTAATCAATAGAACATATAATAGTAATAGTTAGTGATCTATTAGTGTTTCTTACACCATTATGTTATGGGATTATAGATGGGAAAAATACAAACTGAGGAAGAAGCTGCTCTTGGTCGGGGAAAAAGGCAAAGAAAGGTTGATTCATATAGGGAATCATATGCCCCAAGCCTATGGATACATTTAGGTATCTTTTTTTCTTCATTTGCAATATATTGTTTACTATTGATCTTGCAGAAGCAATGTGAGTATAAAGTTTATTCTTAACTCTTTCTTTGATTTTGAACGGATGGTTGGTCGAAACAGGTGTTACTAAAGTGAATAGGGTTTCTGTCGTCAACACTCTCTTTTTTTGAAACTTTAAACATTTCCGCAACTTATTATAAGTGTATTTATGGGGGTCAAAAGGGAAATATAATCAGAAAATTACTTTCTCGCATGCCAAATAAGCGTTATGCATGACCTTTTTCTGTAATCACCTCATAACTTATGAGTAATCACTTGCTTAAATAATCTTTGTATTTTGATTAATGGGTTTTAAGTATTTGATTAAAAGATTTATGGGTTTTGCTAATCATGTAGTTTGGAATAATGAATTATGGGATAATTGCGTGTTAAAATTTTGATTTTTATTTGATGGGGTTTTATTATGTCATTATAAGATTTATGGGTTTAGTTTATTATGTTGTCTGGAATAATGTATACCTTTTTTTGAGCTGGGTGATTAGTTTTGATGATTTCATGGTTTAAAGATTTGTTTTTTTATTTGATGTAAGTGGTAAAAAAATGGGGGGGGTTGGGATTTTTTTTTTCGGTCTAGCTTGTTGCTTGAGTGTTCAATTGAGTTGAGGGTTTATGGGTTTTTTTACAGGAAGAGTATGGTGGGGTCACGAAGGACCATAGAATAAATCTACTATGTTGGAAAAGGCTCATTTTCGTCAATAACACAGAATCGGTACCAGTCAACTTTAGGTAATGTTTAAAACACTTTTTAAATTGTTAAAATACTTTGGTTTGTAATTATGAGCTACTATGAAATAAAATCCGAGATCATTAAGCTCATAAGTCCAAAAATTAGCTTAGACGGGTACTCCTTAATTGGCGTTTGTGGTATAGGGCTTTACCTTTGCTGATATATGTTCGTTTTGTGGTGTTGTGTTTGTAGGCTAAACAAGAGACAAACCAGGTGTTCGCTCAAATGAATTTCATGCAGGAAACTAATGTGAGTGTGCCGTTAGTTTGAGATGATATATGTATAGCTCTTATTTGACACTTATATGTAATTTTTTTAAACTTTGTTATTGACAGCAAGATGAAAATGTCGTTAAGAAGGAGCCTGCTTTCTTTTTGCATGACTTTTGATGCTTCCGACACAGGCATTCATGGTGGAATTTCTGTTTTCAAATGACATGCTGACGAACGGCTTCATACTGTATTGGTTGGTTGCTTAAGATTAATGATGCTCGGCTTATTTCGTTTGTGTTTTCTTACTTATGCGCATATTTTCATGTGGTTATGACAGGAAATGTCAAAGCAACACCCAACACAACACCCGAAACCAAGGATTTGCATGGAAATAGATGGACGTAAGATACGTCGTATATGTCATCTATAAGGTATTATCCTTTTTACTGTCAAGATTGAAGCAACGTCAACTAAGGTGATTTCAATAGTGGCAAAGCTATTATTTGTTTTTGTCTGGTATTACAGGCTCAAGCACCACATAAAATGACCCATACAACTCTTTATAGTGTAATTTATGAGCACCAACTGTCATTGGGGTGTGAAAATAAATATCATCAACTTCTTATTGTGAATAGGTTTCGCAATTTGAGTCACTATAAGAATAAATCGGATTCGCAATATGAAAAATATGAGTATGCTCTTTAATACTATGCGTATAATAGCTTGATTAGAGTGTGCCTAGGTAGCTTTTTTGAGCAAATGATTCAAACAGTTTTTATCGTGCTTATAGGGAATGTTTGGTACATGTTGTTAATAGAGCTGTTTAGATTAGCTTTATTCTAATAGCCTAATTAGCCATGATTGCAGTTACTCTGGGTTGTTTTGATTCCCTTTTTTAGAATCAATCAGAAACTGACTGCTTATTCCCATCATATCTTTATATATATCATTTTGGGGATATTTGTCAGCTTATTTTAGTATACTTTTTATTCCATGATCAGTTAGATTAAGGAGAATTCAATGTTTGTGTTTAGATAACTAAATGATGTGAAGGAACTTGAAATGGTAAAACCCTTGAATAAGATCTGTGGAGAATTGATAATACTTTATGTTACTTAGTTTCTGACGATGGATCGATTGTATAAAGTTTCAGTAGTCATGGAAAGAAAAAACCATATATTGCCACATTTGTGATATTTGGCGGTGTGTAGGGCTTGACAAAGAATATAACCACACTTTTGTAAACAGCTTTACATTGCTACACAAACAGAACGTTTATCGATCACACAATTTATAAATTCATCCTCGAATTTTGTCAATGAAATATTCTAATTTGTATGCGATCTCATGGGATCTGACATAAGGTGAAAAAATGATAAAACTTTTAGGGTTCAACTACCTGATAAATATGTGGGTACGTGTACGTTACCTGATGGGTAGTATACAACATGCTGGAAATGAAACATGCAAAAGCCAAAAGTGACCCTTTGAAGTATTTGGCTACCAGCCTTTAGTTGCTGATCAACATGATGTTGAGGTTCGTTTTGATTGGTGTTTTTTTAATTTTTCATATCAGAATATACATTTCCAGATGCACTAAATCTATTTTATAAAAAACAGCTACAATAATTATGGATAAGCGAAATATGTCGGTAAAATAACATTTGACACCTAAATTGTTAGGCCCGTTACTAATAATAAAGGTAAAAATAAAGCGAATTACTTAGAGGAAAGACCTTTTTAGATATTGAGGGATTATTTGAAAATTTGCTCGATTATTTCATACGCTACTTGAGATTTAAATCATTTGTATTCAAAGGACTCTATTATTGAATTCTAGGAAAATTTATTTGGTAGGGACTGTTTGGGTAAGGTTAGTAGAAAGAGCTTAATCGTTAAAGGCACGAGTTGTTCCTCATTAGTATTGCTATGATTTAAACGCGTTTATACATTTCTCATAATTTTCTGTTTTGGTGTTTTTTGTTGTGTTTAAAAATCCTTAGGGAAATGTTCTATGAATTTTTAAAAATGAATTTTTTTTAAAATTGGGGGGGGGGGGTAGAATGAATTTTTTTAAAAAAATCCTCCACTACGCCGTTCGTACGGTTGTAGTAATGCCGGGCAACGCTAGCCAACGCTCCGTTCCGGGGTTACTACACGTAAGACTCTAAATGAAGATGACACAGAACGATGATGAATAGCACGACATAATTTCCTCTTCATGTTTTTGTTTGAAACCTTGTTATCCTACCATTTGAGGTCGAGGAATACGGGTACGGTTCTCAAAGTTGGTTTGTGTAAAAATTTTGATAGCTAACAAACGGGAGGTGATCGGGACACATTTAGTTTTGATTGGCACACTCTATGTTAAAGCACTTTATAAATGATGTACAACTGTTTGATGCAAAGAATAGAGTGTCCCAGTAACTTTTGAGAGTGTGCAAATCAATTGCCCTAACAAAATATAGTAATGTTATTTTTGTATTTTTTATCATAGATCTCAAGACTGCATCTCAACCATTCATTTTTTTAATCAATTTAAATAAAACTCATTTTTCATCTCTTTTTTTAAATTAAATATCTCACAAACCGTTAATCGTTACGTAAAACGAAACATACCATTGCAACGAGAATTAAATCATCTTTCTAACAAGGGGCACTTTGATATACTTTCGACGAATTTTTTTATTAATTTTATTTTTTAGTCACATCTAGAAAGATCACATGTGATTTGTATTTTACAAAATCACATGTGATTTTCTGAAATCACATGTGATTTTGTGAAATCACATGTGATTTTGTGAAATCACATGTGATTTTGTAATACAAATCACATGTGATTTTTTTCAGACGTGACTAAAAAAATCGAAAAAAAGTCCGTCGAAAGTATATCAAAGTGCCCCTCGTTAGAAAGATGATTTAATTCTCGTCGCGGTGGTGTATTTTTTGTCGTTTAACGATGTACCGTTTGCAAGATATTTTAATTTTAAAAAAGAGGTGAAAAGTGGGTTTTTTAATTTAATAAAAAATGGGTGGCTATGATTAGTCCATTGGATTTTTGATAAATATTGAATCTTCATTGATCTCAGCTCTTTTTGGGCCAAACACTAAAAAACTGATTATCTTATTATTTTGATATCAAATCGCATAATCAAATCCAAACACTACATTTTACAATCACGTTTTATAACAGCTGATTATCTGATTATTCGTTTTCAAAACGCATAATCTATTTTCAATAAGCAATCCCAAACACCCCCTCAATAATAATGATAAGCACAATGAAGATGATTGTGACTCGGGACTCTGGTCTTTCGATTATTACGTGTTTAATTAATTTATTGGATTCATTAATACAATTAGCTTCCTTTTAGCTTTCTCTTTTTATTTTTTATTTTTTTATGTAGGAGAGAGAAATATATTATAAAAATATTTATTTTTTTAAATCGATAATAACAAGAGTTAATTACATGTTTGGTCCTTGTGGTTATGGTCAAATTGCATGTCTCGTCCTAAAAAGGCAATAATTACACCAAACGTTCTTGTGGTTGATCAAAAGGAGTTGATCGGTCATTTGACTTTTTTCCATCTATTTTTTGTTAACGGCAGGGGCATTATCGTCATTTCACATCTAATTAACCACAGGGACCATTTGTGTAATAATTCTTTTTTGAGTTTTTTTAATTTCTTTTAATCCTTTTTTATAACTACAATTCTTGGTAATGGATAGTATCTTAGCAGCAACACCATTATTTTTCTTTATGTCGACTTTGAATCTAGAAGATGGACTTTATAAGTCTCTAATGTGTCTATGCAAGCTCTCTTTCTAATTTTTTTTCTGGTGTTATACTACAGGATACACCAAAACTCATTGACTTGAAACATGATTCATCACTAGATATGAACATCGGAGCCCTGTTACTGATGGCAACACGATAGCCATTCTTTGTATTCTTGGGCGGCTCAATTATCCGCCTCCTTTCCGGCAGCACTTGCCATCTCTTCAGCTGCCACTCTCACCACCTAAACCTCCTACCCCTCCAAATGGATTATGTTGGTATCATCATCATGATCATCACATCATTCTTCCCACTAATCTACTATATTTTCCAGTGTGAACCCATGTGGCAATTCATTTATCTTGGTAGTATAACACCACAACATCATTTAACTACCTATTTCTCCCACCACCACCACAACCAGAACTATTATGACTCCGATCATCGTGCATATAAAATGCGTCAGCAGTCGGGACCGCAAACGGCTCATTCGCCTTCTTTTCCCCTCCCCCGGCCTCTCCCTCGCCTACTGTCCCATCCACACTCTCACCCTCCTCCCTCTCAACAACTTTCTCAACTACCTCAACAACCTCAACCAACCCCTCATATGCCATGTCATCATCATCATCACCATCATTGTAATTATAATCATCTGGAGCACCTTGTACATCAGATTCATAATCAGAAACCCTAGAAGAAACCCAAACATCGTCATTATCGTCATCATCTTCATCATCACTAGCGACGGCTCCCCGTCGCATCTTTATCGACAGTTTGGATTGTTTGGGATCACTCTCGTACTCTTCTTCATCCGCCATGTTAATTTTCAAAAACCCTAATTTGAATAAACCCACAGTGAATGTGTGATTTGATTTTATTTGGTGTATATATAAGGCTTGGGGAGTTGAGTAAGGGGCGATAGTTTAATTTTAGTTTTAGTTTTAAGGGGGGGAGGGAGAATTGCATATATATCCCTCCAAAAGTGAATAATTGCATATATATCTTTGGTACAAGTTTTTAGTGCATATAGTACAATGCATTTTATGCATGTTTTGGATATATATGTAATTTTGCATCTTTGGAATGATATATATGCAAAAGCCCCTAGTTTTAAATTAGTAGCAAAAAAAAGTTTTATTTATAGGAACGAATAAAAAATAGATTTTTTTCTAAAATAAAAAAGCTAAAAAAAAGTTTGTTACACAAATAGTCATTGAGGGTATATTAGTCATCTTCTACCGCCGTTAACGAAAAAATGGATGGAAAAAAATTCAAAGGACCGGTCAACTCCTTTTGGTCAACCATGGGGACGTCTGGTGTAATTATTGCCTTTTTAGGACGAGACATGCAATTTGACCATAACCACAAGGACCGAACATGTAATTATAACTCTTTTACATTAGGCGTGTTGTCCCCCGCTCACAGCCCAATTTTTATATTAAAAAAATAATATAATAACTGTTATGAACAATAAACATTCATATTATAACTATTTAACATTAGCCGTGTTGTCCCCCTCTCACAAACCAATTTTTTAATTCTGTGAACAGTAACCTAATTGATATTTTAATGCTTATGAACAGTAACGTAAGAATATCTTAATCTCATAACAAACCACGTATACCACCACCGTCCCATTTGTCTTCTCAGAACCAGAAAAAAAAACACATAAACCAAATAGCGCCGCTTCAATTCGAGATTCAAATCAGACGGTGGATTCGAGATTTGCAAGATCGATTTGCATGTAAGTAATTCTACCTTAATCAATCCTTAACCCTTTTTTTTCATTTAATCTTGAATTGGGTTTTTTCTCTTTTTTTCTTGAAAGTTTTGTTAAATCATAATATGGGAATTCATGAATGAACAGTAAGTTTGAAGATTTTATATGTTGATGTTGTTTGGTTCACTGATTATTGATATAGTAAGTTGGTGATTGAATTCTCTCAAACAAGAAGGGTAAGTGTTTTTTATTACAGTAATTTTTTTGGTTAATTTAGTTGAGGTAACCTGAAATTCAGGAAATGTTGCTGAGGAAAACGTACGGGCAGGCTTCTTGGAGTTAGCTAATGTGGTGTAATCAATAAAACATATTATAGTAATAGTTAGTGATCTATTAGTGTTTCTTACACCATTATGTTATGGGTTTATAGATGGGAAAAATACAAACTGAGGAAGAAGCTGCTCTTGGTCGGAGAAAAAGGCAAAGAAAGGTTGTTTCATATAGGGAATCATATGCCCCAAACCTATGGATACACCTGAGGTATCTTTTTTTTTCATTTGCAACATATTGTTTACTATTGATCTTGCAGAAGCAATGTGAGTATAAAATTTATTCTTCGCTTTTCTTTGTTTGAACGGATGGTTGGTCGACACAGGTGTTACAAGCTGAAAAGGTTTCTGTCATCAACACTCTCTTTTTTTGAACTTTAAACATTCAGCCCCTTTTAAAGTGAATATAAGCGGGACAAAAAGAAAATAATCAGAAAATTACTTTCTCGCATGCCAAATAAGCGTTATGCATGACCTTTTTCTGTAATCACCTCATAACTTATGAGTAATCACTTGCTTAAATAATCTTTGTATTTTGATTAATGGGTTTTAAGTATTTGATTAAAAGATTTATGGGTTTTGCTAATCATGTAGTTTGGAATAATGAATTATGGGATAATTGCGTGTTAAAATTTTGATTTTTATTTGATGGGGTTTTATTATGTCATTATAAGATTTGTGGGTTTAGTTTATTATGTTGTCTGGAATAATGTATACCTTTTTTTGAGCTGGGTGATTAGTTTTGATGATTTTCATGTTAAAGATTAGATTTTTATTTGATTAGTGAAGATGGGATTTTTTTTCGTCTATCATTATTGCTTGAGTGTTCAATTGAGTTGAGGGTTTATGGGTTTTTTTACAGGAAGAGTATGGTGGGGTCACGAAGGACCAAAGAAACTACTATGTTTGCAACAGGCTCATATTCGACAAACCAAAAAGGTACCAGTAACTTTTCAGGTCATGTATAACAACACTTTTTAAATTGTCAAAATACTTTGGTTTGTAATTATGAGCTACTATGAAATAAAATCCGAGATCATTAAGCTCATAAGTCCAAAAATTAGCTTAGACGGGTACTCCTTAATTGGCGTTTGTGGTATAGGGCTTTACCTTTGCTGATATATGTTCGTTTTGTAGGTTGTTGTGTTTTGTAGGCTAACACGAGACAAACCCAGGTGTTACGCTCAAATGAATTTCATGCAATGATACTAATGTGAGTGTGCCGTTAGTTTGAGATGATATATGTATAGCTCTTATTTGACACTTATATGTAATTTTTTTAAACTTTGTTATTGACAGCAAGATGAAAATGTCGTTAAGAAGGAGCCTGCTTTCTTTTTGCATGACTTTTGATGCTTCCGACACAGGCATTCATGGTGGAATTTCTGTTTTCAAATGACATGCTGACGAACGGCTTCATACTGTATTGGTTGGTTGCTTAAGATTAATGATGCTCGGCTTATTTCGTTTGTGTTTTCTTACTTATGCGCATATTTTCATGTGGTTATGACAGGAAATGTCAAAGCAACACCCAACACAACACCCGAAACCAAGGATTTGCATGGAAATAGATGGACGTAAGATACGTCGTATATGTCATCTATAAGGTATTATCCTTTTTACTGTCAAGATTGAAGCAACGTCAACTAAGGTGATTTGAATAGTGGCAAAGCTATTATTTGTTTTTGTCTGGTATTACAGGCTCAAGCACCACATAAAACGACCCATACAACTCTTTATAGTGTAATTTATGAGCGCCAACTGTCATTGGGGTGTGAAAATAAATATCATCAACTTCTTATTGTGAATAGGTTTCGCAATTTGAGTCACTATAAGAATAAATCGGATTCGCAATATGAAAAATATGAGTATGCTCTTTAATACTATGCGTACTACTGATATAATAGCTTGATTAGAGTTGCTTGGGTAGCTTATTTGAGCAACTGATTAACCTTTAATCGTGCTTATAGGGACTGTTTGGAACCTGTTGTTAATAGAGGCTGTTTAGATAGCTTATTCTAATAGCTAATTAGCCTTGACTTGCAGTTACACGGGTTGTTTTGATACCCTTTTTTAGCATATCATAAACCTGACCTGCTTATTCCAACCTATCTTTAATATGTTCATTTTGGGGATCTTTGGTCAGCTTATTTTAGTATCTTATTATCCATGATCAGTTAGATTCAGGAGAATTCAATGTTAGAGTTTAGATAACTTACATGATGTGAAGACCTTGAATGTAAACCCTTGCATAAGATCTGTGGAGAATTATAATACTATATGATACTTAGTTCAGACGATGGATGCTTGTATAAAGTTCAGTAGCATGGAAAGAATAAACCATATATGCACATTTGTGATATTTGGCGTGTGTGGGCATGACAAAAGAAATAACAACACTTTTTTAACAGCTTTACATTGCCTACAAACCAGGAACGATTATCGCTCACAATTTGCACTTCATCCTCGAATTTTGTCAATGAAATATTCTAATTTGTATGCGATCTCATGGGATCTGACATAAGGTGAAAAAATGATAAAACTTTTAGGGTTCAACTACCTGATAAATATGTGGGTACGTGTACGTTACCTGATGGGTAGTATACAACATGCTGGAAATGAAACATGCAAAAGCCAAAAGTGACCCTTTGAAGTATTTGGCTACCAGCCTTTAGTTGCTGATCAACATGATGTAAGAGGTTGTTTTGCATTGGTGTTTTATCATTTTCCGTATCAGAAAATACATTTTCCAGAAGCACTAGATCTATTTATAAACAGCTACAATAATTATGGATAGAGAAATAAGAGGTAAAATAAATTTGCAAACTTGATAGGCCGTTACTAAAGTAAAGCGGAATACTTAGAGAAAGCCCTTTATAGAAATGTGGGATAAAGAAACTTTGCTCGATTATTTCATACGCTACTTGAGTATAAATCATTGTTTCACCTTAAATCTATATTGAATTCTAGAAACATCTTATTTGGTAGGGACTGTTTGGGTAAGGTTAGTAGAAAGAGCTTAATCGTTAAAGGCACGAGTTGTTCCTCATTAGTATTGCTATGATTTAAACGCGTTTATACATTTCTCATAATTTTCAGTTTAGTGCTTTTGATGAGGTATAAAATCCATAAGGGAAATGATCATGACCATCACAATTGAGGAGGGAAAATAAGCTCTCGACTTCTTATTAATTTACCAAATACCAGACTTTGAAGGCACTTTCCAAGCGATTGCTGGTCAACCAAAGTTTACTTTTTATCTAAAAAAAATTAGGACTTCCAGTGAAGATTCGCCTTCTAGACCCTCAACTACATGAGTTTATACCCCTAGGTAATATAGAACATATTGCAGGTGATCTGACTAAGGATACATGCATGAACAATTATAATAAAACTAATATGTGTGATCCATATGTTAGCTGTTTGAATGTGACCCTATCTGGAAGGCACATACTAATCTTCTTAATTTTTGAACTTTGAAGTTATGACAATTAGGGTATCTATATCTGTGTATCTTCTTATTTTACCCTTAGATACTTCTATGTATTGTGCGAGTATATATTTTATACGCGGGGAATTCCCGATATTAAGATATAGACCATATTAATACTTTTTTTATTTCTGTTGTGGCTTGGGAGGGTATACCAGATATACTGGAAGTCATCTTCTTAGACCTTATGTTGGGATTAAAAGACTTCAAGATATTCTTAGAGTTACTGCTGCTCAGGTATATATTAGTGCTGTCAAGCATAACTTAGTACTGCTGGTAATACTAATGAAAATTATGCTAAGTAGTTAGTACTGGTAGTATAAAAGTTACTACTGCTAGTTACTACTATTAGTATATATTAGTACTGTTAGTATAAAGTTACTGCTGCTAGTAGAAGTTAAGACTGCTCAGAGATGAAGACTAAAAATATACTAAGTAGTTACTACTGCTAGTACAAAAGTTAGTACTGCTAGTGTATGTTAGTACTGCTAGAGTAAACTTCTAAGTAGTTAATACTGCTTGTGCTCAGTTACAACTGCTGAGTGATTACTACTGTTGGAAAGATTATGCTGACAAAGAATGAGATCAAAGACTTATCAGAGAAGAGATAAAGATTGATTGGAGAACAAAAATACTTACGAAGATAAGTATTAGTTATTTGTAAAGAAGATATGTATAACTTATTTGTTTAAGAGATTACGTTTGTTTATAGAAAAGATCATGATAACTTAGGAAAGTATTGTAAGCCTTGTAGGACTCCTTGGTGTATAAAAGGAGGTCCTAAGGCATAATGTTATATACGTTTTAGATATTCATAGCTTCAAGGTTTTGTAAACCCTAACACTATCAAGGGTGTTCGTTTTATATTGAAGCTGAAAGTTTGGTATTATACAACCTTACTCATCATTGTTTCATTGCTTATTCTTCTTAGTATCATTGACTAGATTCCGCATAGTCTTTGATATATTCAATCAAAGTTTCTACCATAGTTGTCTTGGATTTATTCATTACAACTAATCCTTTTACAAGCTAAGCAAGATCTATTCAAGTGGGATCAACAAGTGGTATTAGAGCTTGTTGAGAAACTTTGAATAAGAAGAAACAATCTACACTTACCAGATCTATTTGTTTGTGAAAACATGAAGGTAGTATCTTCACCAGTGGTTGCTGCTGCAAAACTTCTAGTGCTCAATCCAGGAGAATTTAATCTTTGGAAAATGAGGATAGAACAGTACTTCCTAATGATAGATTATGCTCTTTGGGAAGTAATAGTAAATGGAGACTCACCTCCACCAAAGAGAACTGTTGATGGTGTTGAGCAAACATATCCTCCTACAATTGCAGAGGAGAAGTTAGCAAGGAAGAATGAGTTAAATGCAAAAGGTACATTGTTGATGGCCCTTCCAAATGAACATCAACTAAAGCTTAATACCTACAAATGTGCCAAGACTCTGATGGAAGCTATAAAGAAAAGGTTTGGAGGTACAAAAGCTCATCAGTCAGCTAGAGATTCTGGGTGAAACTATTTCTCAAGAAGATATGTATCTGAAGTTTTTAAGAAGTCTCCTATCAGAATGGAAGACTCATACCTTGATCTGGAGGAACAAACCTGATTTAGACACCTTGAGCATGGATGACCTATACAACAATCTGAAGATTTATGAAACTGAAGTTAAAGGGTCATCAATCTCAAACCAAAATTCACAAAATGTGGCTTTTATATCTTCTAATTACTCTGGCAGTTCCAATTAAGCTTATGGTTTTAACTCTGCCAATACTGATAGTATGAGTGATGTTGTGATCTATTCTTTCTTTGTAAACAAATCTAACAGTCCACAATTAAATGATGTAGACTTAAAACAGATTGATGCTGATGACTTGGAAGAAATAGATCTAAAGTGACAGATGGCTATGTTGACCATGAGAGCCAGAAGATTCCTAAATAAGACTGGAAGGAAGATTAATGCCAATGGTTCTGAGACCATAAGGTTTAACAAATCAAAGGTGGAATGCTATAACTGTCATAAAAAGGGTCATTTTACAAGGGAGTGCAGGGCTCCAAGGGAGAACAGGAACAGAAGAAAACAGAGGAAGGACAATGGTCCTGCAGAGCCAATCCCTGATGAGGCTACTAATAAGGAACATGTATCTACCCCTTCATATGATCCACCTCAAAGTGGTAAGGATAGACTGCAACTGACTGAATTGATGAGTTTATGTACCAGTCTACAAGAGAAAGTTCTTGATTTGGAGAAAGCAAAGACTGCTCAAGCAAAGGAGATTGCTAGTTTAAAGAAGAGAGTCAAGTGTAACACCCTCAAATCTGAGTATGCAGCGGAATGTTGAATATCCGAAGGCGTTACATTATTGGGTCAATAGCACAAAGATGTGTATAAAAAGAATGAGGTTGTTTTTTCAGAGGACATAAAGATTTTAAAACTTGATATAATTTGATAGAAAATGCACTAACAAGCTTAGAAAGAATTTGAAAAGCGAGAAAAAAGAAAGAGATGATTTAAATACTTACCTTAGAAAAGTTGGAAATCATCTAAAAATCTAAGCAAAGTGATAGAGATTCAAGTAAGTGATTAAGTTCAAAACTTGGTGTGGGATATGATAGTTCAAGTGGTTTATAGTCAGAGAATGATAGAGTATAAAAACAATTAAAGGGTATCATGTTGTTCCCACCTCCCTATACTGGGAACTTCCTGCCTTCTAAATCTGATTTGGTACTTGCAGATGAGGATGAATATGTTTTTAGTGAGTTAGTAACTAGTATACCTAATGTTGCAACAAGTGAAGCTAGTGAGTTAAAACCTAAGTCTGTTGGTGAACCACTTATTGAAGACTAGATATCTGACAGTGAGAGTGAGGATGAGAATGAAACTGAGTCTAAGTCTAAGTCTAAACAGAGAAAATCTAGTTTTGCTAAAGTAAAATTTGTTAAATCTAATGAGCATGTGAAAACACCTAAGGAGTCTGTTAAGAAGGTAGAGAATGATAAGCAAGCTAAATACCCTAGGAAAAACAGTCAAAGTCCTAGAGGTAACCAGAGAAACTGGAATAATTTGATGACTCAGAAATTAGGAAGTAATTTTGAGTTTAAAAATAAGGCTTGCTATGTATGTGGCAGTTTTAACCATTTGATCAAAAATTGTGATTTCTATGAAAGAATATGGTGGAAAAACTGTATGCAACAATGCTAAAAGGGTGAATCCAAAAATTCCCAAAATTCTCAAAAATTAACCACCCTCATCCAAAAAGATAATTTTGTTCCACAGAGCATCTTAATGAAATCTGGTCTTAAAACACTTAATACTGCTAGGCAAAACTCTTCAAGAGCAGCAGTATCAGTTAATACTACCAGACCAATTAATACTGCTTACCCAAAACCAACAGTGAACTGTGCAAGGCCAGCATCAAATGTTTTTAATAGAGCACATTCACATGTTAGAAGGCCATTTAACATGTTTACATCAAATAAGAACAGTAATTTCAATGAAAAAGTTAATAATGTTAAGGGAAATGTTACTACTGTTAGGCCAAAAGCAGTAGTAAGTGATGAGGCTAATGCTGTTAAGGCCTCAACATGGTTTGTTTGGATACCAAAAGCAAAATGGAAAGTTTTAGACCATTTCTCGACATAATGGTGCATCAATGAACATTAAAAAAAGATTAACTATGTTGAATGCACAAGGCAGATTCACAGTCTGTAATGCTTGGTCCCCAAGAGAGCATATTCTCTTACATTTTGTGCATGGGCAATCCACACTAGAATTGCAGTAAAAAAGGAATAATTGCAGTGGATGCACCTAAGAGGCACATGACCAGGAAAAGGTCCTAAGCATCAGATTATGAAGAAATGATGGTGGATTTGTTTGTCCGTTTTGGAGGAATCCCAAGGGAGGTAGAGATCACTGGTAAAGGTAAAATCAATACAGGTAATTGGATTTTTGAAGATGTGTACTATTTGTTAAGGAGCTTAAGTTTAAACCTATTTGTAGTGTCCTCACCAATGTGTGACAAAAAAAAAAACAGTGTTCTTTTTACAGATCACTGAAAATGTGTTGTTTTGTCTCTGACTTTAAGCTACTTAATGAAATCATGTCTGCTAGAGTTCCTAGAAAAGATAACATGTACAGTGATGATTTAAAGAATATTGTTCCTTTATGAGGTCTAACTTTTCTCTTTGCAAAGGCCATATTAGATGAATCCTTAATCGATTGCATAGAGGCTTGGACCATATAAATTATTAAAACTATGAACAAACTAGTGAGGGAAACCTTGTAAGAGGTTTACCTTCAAAGATTTTTGAAAATAATCATACATGTTTTGCTTGTCAGAAAGGAAAGCAACATAAAGCCACGTGGAAAGACCAAGACTTAAGCTCATCAGCCAACCTTTACAAATGTGTTGCATATGGAATTGTTTGGCCCAACATTTATAAGAGTCTAATGAAAAAGATGTACTACCTAGTTGCACAGATGACTAAATAGAGTTTATTGTGTTTCTCTTATCCACTAAGGATGAAAACTACTAGTGAAATCCTTAAAAACAATTAATAACTGGCATAGAAAATCAAAAGACCTTAAGTGAAAGTGATTAATGTGACAACGGGACTGAATTCAAGAATAAGGTCATGAATTGGTTCTGTGAAAGTGATTAGTGCTAAGACTATAGCTTGGAATGAATTTAGTAGCACTATGGCATCTGCTATCATCTGTCTTGCTACAAACCAAAAATTTAACTTTTCCAAGTATATTTTTGATAATATGATGAAGAACTTGGAGGTTGGGGTTAAATTTCTTATGTATCCAAGGTTTGTGAGCAGTGTTTCCTGGACAAACAATGTTTGACAGGAAGTCCAAACATAAAGGGATTTATGTTACACCTTCCCATACAAAGAAGATTTTTGCTAATATGAAGAGGGAAGGAAAAGGTTTCTCTGGGAGAATCACCCCTCTATTTCAAACTATGATGGTTCAAGCTCCAGAAGACATGGGTGAAGATTTAGCTGCTCCTACTGATTCCTATTCCACACCTATTATTACTTAACCATCATCATCTAAGCCTCAAAAGAAACAGTCTGGAAGAAAATAGATAAAGGACAGTGGTCCTACAAAGCATATTCCTGATGAGGCTACTAATGAGGAACATGTATCTACCCCTTCCTATGATCCACCTCAAAGTTGTTAGATAGATTTGCACTGACAAATTGATGAGTTTATGTACCAGTCTATAAAAGAAGGTTCTTGATTTGGAGGAAGCAAAGACTGCTCAAGCAAAGGAGATTGCTAGTTTAAAGAAGAGAGTTAAGCAGTTGGAAAAGAGAAAGAAGTCAAGAACTTTAGGGCTCAAAAGGTTAGGAAGGTTGGTTCAGCTAGCAAGGTAGAATCCTCTAATGATGTTAGTTTGGTTACTTAGAGGATGCATCTAAATAAGAAAGGAAAATAGCTGATCTTGAAGAGGATGCAGAGGTGACTATGAACTGATGAGACTCCAAAAAAAGAATGATGACGACTTGATGTTTGATACTGATTTTCTTAATGGTGTTTGATGAATTTGAAGAGCCCTAAGTTAGGCTTGCTAAGACTACAACTCAATTCTAGTTAGTGCTGCTAATCCATTCACGCGCAGGTGAAGTAGTTACTATTGCCATTGGCTACAACAACTTTGAATGATTTGGACGCTGGCTAAAACCCTTAATAAGATCAAAGCAGCTAAACAAGGCTATTAAAACTGTTTCCCCCACAACAATTACTACTATTGTTGCCAGTACAAGACCAAAGGCAAAAAGAATTTTCTTTCATGATCAGGAGGAGAAAGCACCTGCATTTACACCAATAGTTTCTTCTTCACAAGCAAAAGACAAAGGCAAGGCAAAAATAGTTAAGACTGAAAAGCCATTAAAGAAGAAAGATCAAATTGCACTTGATGAAGAATTGGCACTCAGATTGAATGCTGAAGAACAAGCAGAGTTGGAAAGAATGCAAAAAGAAAGAGTTGCACAAGCGGAAGCTAACAGATTGATTTTGGTTTAAATGTTCTTAAATGTTTAAAAGGCTTATTTTTGGATTGATTGTATAATTAGTTATAGAGATGATTGGTTTAAAGTTCCAAATAGTTAAACACTTTATCATATGCTTCCCCTGAGATGTAGGTGATGTAGACGTCTATTTGTTGTGTGGTTTAGCCTCAAGGATCTTTGATTCCTGTTACATGTGGTAACCGTTATATACTGATCATATAGAATTGAGGATTGGTGTTCTTTATTTAAGTTCTAAACAAACTGAGCTTAAACGATCTAAAGTTCTATCAAACTCTACAGAAGTATGATGAAGGTGTTTGGTGCAGGAGGGCTAACATGAACAATCCTATTCTAACTACCAGAATCACAAGGATCATCCATTGAACAAATCATTATAGAGTTACTTTCAGCACCTCAAACTGAAAGATTACAAAGAGTTACTGACAGGTATGTTTTAGATTCAATGTCAATAGAGGATCAACCACAAATATTTTCAAAATTGTCTGTTTGCATGTTTCTTATCACAAGCAGAGCCCAAAAGGTAATCCAAGAAATAAAAGATCCAAGCTGGATAGAAGCTATGCAATAAGAGCTTCTTCATTTAAGTATGACCAAACAGTGTTTGGACCATATTTGATTACCAATTACAAAAGAGCCATTGTACTAAAAGGGAGTACAGGAACAAGAAAGATAAAAGAGGCATTGTAATCAAGAACAAGGCTAGGTTGGTTGCACAAGGTTACACTCAAGAAGAAGGATTAGATTATGATGAGGTTTTTGCTCCAGTTGCTAGGATTGAAGCAATTAGGATGTTCTTAGCCTATGCCTCATTCAAAGACTTTATTGTGTACCAGATGGATGTGAAGAGTGCATTTCTGCATGGCAAGATTGAAGAGGAAGTTTTTACATCTATGACCTACAGATTTGAATATCCAGGTTAACATAATCCAACCTCCTATGCCATTTGTTAGATTCATCAATTGTGGCCATTGTAATCAAACAAGCTAAACCTCCAGAAGGAACAATGTTCTCTATGTTGAAACTGTACATATTGTTGTGTCTAGGGATTCTAAGTAATACTTCAACACAAGACATTCAGTGTCAGTGAAGTGAACCTTGTTCTTCTTGTCACACATCTGTGACACAGAAAAGAGATTGAAATCCTGTAGTTCTTTCACAAAGCACACATCCTCAAAATCTAACTTTCTAGTTTTTATTTTACCTTTACCAGTTATGTAACCTTTACTACCTCCAAAAGCAATAGGGCCACCATTATAGTCTTGATATTCAGCAAGGTAGGCCTTGTTTCCAGTCATGTGCCTGGAACATCCACTATCAACAATCCCTTTGTTCTTTAAAGCTCTTTGTGGATAATCCTGCACATTAAATAAGAGAGATTAGATTCTCTTAGGGACCCAAGCCTTTTTGGGCTTGGGTCTGCCTAGTGGATCTTTAAAAGTAACATATATTCTAGAATTTGATCCACCATTGTATTTGGAGACTTTGTTCCTGTAATGTCTTTTGGGTCTCCAATTACAACCTGCTGAGGGCTTAACAACAGTTTCCCCTTTTTCCCCAACAACACTAACTGCTTTTACCTTAGCAGTATTAACTTTTTGATTTGAAATTTTTTTCTTGGTGCTGTTGTTCTATTAAATGGCCTTCTAATAGGTGAATAAGTTTTATGAAAAATAGTTTTTGGTCTAACATTATTCACAATAGGTTTAACAGTATGAACTTTCCTGGCAGCATTAGTTGGTACTGCCTGACTGTTAAAATTATGCCTAGCAGTATTAACATTGTTAGTACTGCTAGCTCTAGCAGTATTAACTGGAATTCTGCCAGTTCTAGTTAGTACTGCTGTAGGAACAAATTGGTTTTGGTGATTCACTCTTTGCACATTGTTCCATACTGGTCTCTTTTCCATTTGACTAGTACCCTTACACATCCTTTTGTTTAATTCAGCTTGTTTAGCCATTCTTTTCTCATGGAAATCACAATCTCTAATAAGATGGCTAAAACTACCACATACAAAACATGCCTTTTTAGTAAACCCATATCCCAAACCCAGTTTTTTAGACATTAAACCACTACAATCCTTTTTATCAGGTTTAGGACTCTGACTACATGTGTTTTGTTCTTTAACAGTTTGCCTAGGAGTTTTTACATGCTTAACAGTATTAACAAAAGCAAAACTAGGTGTTTCCTGTTCTTTTATGGGTAGAGACACATGTTCATCATCACTATCTGATTCATACTCCTCAATGATAGGAGCATCAGACCAGACTTTAGGTTGACTTACTACTTTGGGTTCATTTACAACTGGTTCAGGCACAGATTCACAAAGCACTTGGTTGGGTCTTCAGGATTCACTAGGTTTGAGCTGATTTGGCCATATGTAATGATTAGTAATCAATTTCTATATCAGGTCCAGATGGCATGTAATTTCCTGTCATGGGTGGGGGTACATCATGCATTCTTCCTGTTGTAACAAACCTATCATACAAAGGTTGTTTTTCTAACTCACTTTCCTTATTCATAAATACACTTTGTAAAACTTCATTTTCATAACTTAAAATGCCATCATATCTATGATCCCCATACCCAAGCCCAAATTTATCATTAGCACTCATTTGGGGTTATTTCGTTGTTTACCAAGATATTTAGAAGGAGTTGTGCCAATTTTCTACTGTTGCTTTTAAATCTTTATTTTTCTTTTTTGAGCTTCTGCCATTAGGTTTCTCTACGGTTTATGTTAGGACATCGTTTTTTCATCTAAGTCTATTTTTATAAACCTTATCTTTCTTCATACAAAGTTCCTTGTTGATATAGAACTATTTGGGTTTCAACTTTCTTTAGACCTTGAATGTATATGCCTTTTTTTTTATGCTTGCATCACTAAGTTGTTCTCTATGTGCTATCATATAGTTTTTTAAGGTTTATGCATAAGACTCTTTACTCTCATTTGACAGGAATTACCTCTGTGTCTGATACTGGTTGTTGCAAGCCATCAAAGCTCATTAATTTCTTCTTCTTTGAATGACTGGTCAATATACACCTTCTCCTATCAATAGTCCACCAATGCTTTAGAGTCATCATGCTTACCAGATCTTCTCTTTCCTATTGCCAGAGTTCCAAGCATTTCTAGCTCTATACTATCTTGATTTCCCTTGGTTCTACACTCTCTAGCAAAATGGCTTGTCTTGTGGCAATTGTAGCACTCGACTTTGGTTTTATCAAAACCAACTGGTTCCTTTGCATTAAATTATAGCTTTCTACCAGTCTTTTTGTAGAACTTTTTCATTCTCATTGAAATCATGGCCACCTGCCATTTCAAGGTCCATTTGTTTTTTTTTTTCTTTTTTCTAAGTCAAAATTCATAAGCGAGTTCCAAGTCCTCATGATCCAATTGAGGGAAACTGGATTGATTTGCAAGTAAGGAGTATGATGAAGTTTGTTTATATTGTGAGTTTTAACCAGAAGTATTAGAAACACTATAAGCGATACTAACATCATTAGTACAGCTGGTGTTCTCAGAAACAAATGCCACATTTTACGTGCTAGAGGATGATGCAGTAGAGCCTTTTACATCATTCTCAAAGACTTCTTAGATTATTTATTCAGCATATCAAATGCCTGAGGATGTCCACTCCTGGCTTGGTCCTCATGATTAAGGAAACTTGAGACCAGGCAGAAGGTAGAGATCTAAGGAATTTCTGATTTGCATCCTCAGTGGATACACCTGCCCCATGAATCTCTAATTGACTCAGAAGACTTTAGAACCTGTCATACCCTTTATGCAGTCCTTTTGAGTTTGATACAGAGTATACTCTTTAAATGTTGCTTTTAATATAGACTTCATTCATCTTATTGATTTGTAATTTCCACCAATTTGGCATTTTGATCGGAATCCCATTTCTTTTGCAATTAGTCAATTTATGAAATTTAGCTAGATGATCTCTGGTAAAGCCATAAGCAAATATGTAGGTCCTTGCTATTCTTCTTTTCTCTGGCTAGGATCTCTTCTGCAGTCCTTGGAGGCAGAACTTGATTTGACCTTGGTATATTGTGGTGATTGATACAGGAACATTCCCATTTTTGTATAATTCCTATGATTGGATAGTCTGTATGGACCAATAATGTTCCTTTTCATGGCCTATATTTTTATTCTCCCTTTTTGAGAATTGGAAAGTTTGAATGGTTTGATACTGTTGAGGAGTTTGTTGTGTTGGTGTTTGTGATGATGTATGATGGTGGTTGTGGTGGTGGAATTTCATCTTGTGATCCAGACATGATTAGTTTTGTAAGATAGAGATTTATAACTGGTTTTTGTTCTTCTTACTCAAAGTTTCTCACAGGCTTTGATAGTCCCAAACTGAATAGATCTTTGCAGCCTGCTAAGGGTGATAACCAACTTGTATAAATACAGGTTGACTATATAGAAACACTGACTATGAATACTAATTGTATATGCGGAATCTATACAATAGTATTAAGAAGAACAATGAATAAACTAAACTTGATTTCTATTAATCTGTTAAGTGTTACTGATTAATAACTATGAGATAATGATTATATGATATGAATATTTGACTGCTATCTTAGAACTATGCCATGAGGGTTCCTTTTATAGACAAGGATAACTCTAACAGACTTACAAAAACGATAAAAAAGATAATACATATCTTTTCCTATAATATCTCATACATATCTCTTAAACGGTACTAACTATTTTCTACTAACGGTACTAACTATCTAAGCAATACTTAACACTTTGTACTGTCAGTACTAACTATAACTATCGATACTAAGTATTATCACTAACGATACTAAGTCAGGAATGAATAATTCCCAACAGACTTCATTGTTGGTGGTGAAGGCAATCTCCTCAAATGTGAACTCAACCTGAGTTGCAGGTAGGAAAGGGTTTGGGCTTTCAGGTTTGTCAAGAGTGACATATTCTTCTTTGAGAGTGATTTCAGGTGATGAGGGGTTTTGTGAGGATGATTATGCCATTATGGATAGTTAGGGTTTTGAAGTTTTGATCTGGTTCAAGGTGTGTGTATTTTTTGTTCTTGATGAATTTGTGAGAATGTGATGTTGATTGGTTTGTTGTGATTTATATGATTGATGAAATTATAAAATTTCCTTTGAGAAATTAGAATTAGAATTTGAGGTTATAAAGTTATGGGAATATTTAGGGTTTGTTTTCAACATGTGTGCCAAACTTTGTATTAAATGAAAGTCAGCAAAGCATGCATCTAATACCTAGACACAGTGGGGGGGGTTAAAAAAAAAAAATAATACAAACCGTCTATTCAACTAAAAAAGTAGGTGAGAGAAAGATGATGTGGTCATTCTAACTTTTGGACTTTCTCTTTTAATATTTAAATTAAACAACTTCCTTAGGAAGGAAATTATTTTGATAAAATAATATTACTTTTTAAAATCACATTTGTTTTAACAACTGACCTTTAGATTGATGTTTGAAACAACTGGACTAGGTTTAGGTTTGGTGTTTATGACATGCTGAAATGATTGTTGTAATCTTCATCATCATCAGTCCTCCTGCGAAGGCGACAAAACCACAAGTGCTCATGCAAATCCATGAATGAGACATATGTGATTCCTCAGTTACTTCACTCGAGAGATAGCCGAAGATTTAGATAAAATTATTTTTCTAAACTGAACTAAAGAAAATACATTAGGTTTGTTCAGTTCTTGACTAAACCAATATCTATGCTCCAACGAAGGCGGATAAAAAACACCCATGCTCAGCAAATCTATGATGAGACATATGTGATTGCTCAGTTACTTTACTCGAGCAAGTTAAAGGTTGTATGAAAACTCATAAATTGAACATTTAAAAAGATATGTATGTATAGAAAACGCGTTGTAAGCCCATTAGGGTTCCTTGGTGTATAAAAGGAGACCCTATGGCATGTAGGTTAGTATCTTAATATCTTATCTTCATATATCATCTAGAAATTGTTTTGTTATAGCTTCAAGGTTTTGTATAACCCTAACACTATTAAGAGTGTTCGTATTAATATATTAAGGCTTAAGGTTTTGTATTATACAATCTTACTTATTACTATTTCATTGTTTATTCTTCTTGGTATCATAGACTAGATTCCGCAAAGTCTTTGATATATTCAATCAAAGTTTCTATCATAGTTGTCTTGGACTTATTCAATACAACTAAGCCTTTTACAAGCTAAGTAAGATCTACTCAAGTAGGATCAACAAACATCCAGCAGCAGCTACATATTCAGCTTTAGCTGAGGACATAGCTACAGATTGCTATTTTTTAGCACTCCAGCACACAAGTTTGCCTCCTAGCAACTGACAAGCACCAAAGGTGCTTTTCCTGTCCATGTTGCAACCAGCATAATCAGAGTCTGAGTATTCTTTTAGATCAAAACTTAAATATTTTGGATACCATAGACCAAGACTGGAAGTAACTTTTAGGTACTTGAAAATTCTCTTAACAGCAATAAAGTGGGACTCTTTTGGATTTGCTTGATATTTTGCACAAAGACAAGTTGGGAATTGAATGTTAGGTCTGCTTGCAGTTAGATACATTAGTGATCTAATCATACCTCTATACCGAGTCTCATTTACAGCTTTGTCACTGAGATCAGGTCCTAAGTTGTTAGGGGGTACCATTGGAGTTTTTACTGATGAACCATTTATGTCATACTTTTTCAGCAGATCCTTGATATAATTTTCTTGGTTGATTGAAATGCCACTTTCAGATTGTTTAATCTAAAATCCAAGGAAATAGGTAAGGACACCCATCATACTCATTTCATATCTTTGAGTCATCAGTTTAGAAAACTGTTTGCATAATTTTGTGCTGGTGGACCCAAAGATAATGTCATCCACGTAGATTTGAACAAGAATCACATCAATTTGAGTTTTGTAGACAGACAAGGTGTTGTCTATCTTACCTCTTACAAACTTGTGTTCAGTAAGAAAGGTTGAGAGAGTTTCATACCATTCTCTTGGATCTTGTTTAAGTTCTTAAAGGGATTTGTCCAATTTGCATACATGGTTAGGAAACTCATTGCTCTCAAAACTTAGAGGTTGTTTGACATAAACTTCTTCTTTTAGTTTACCATTGAGGAATTTACTTTTGACATCCATTTGATAAACTATAAAGTTCATATAGGTGGCAAAGGCAAGAAAGATCCTAATTGCTTCAAGTCTTGCAACAAGAGCAAAGGTTTCATCATAATCTATGCCTTCTTGCAGAATGTAGCATTTTGTTTCTAAAAACCCATTTTGAGCCAATTATGGTTTTGCCAAAAGGTGCAAGAACTAATCTCCAGACTTTGTTTCTGGAAAATTGGTTTAGTTCATCTTGCATGGCATCAACCCATCTAGGATGTTTTAGTGCTTCAAAGACCTTTTTAGGTTCTTCTTCGGATTGAAAATCTACAAAGAGACATTCATGAGCTGAAGCAGTACTAAGTTCTTTGGCCATTGCTCTTATGAGCACTCCAGCTCCTGGATTACCAATGATATTGACCAGCTCGATATGTTTGTCCTGATACCATCTGTCTTGAGGAGCTAGTCTGCCCATGGATGGAATGGATGATGAGGGATTTGGGATTGGAATTGTATTTTGTACTGAAGTATCCTCCTTATCTGTAGAGGACAAGTGTTCAGGGATCTGAATGTCTTTAGTGTTTGGGAGATTATAAATGATTTGTTCATCATTGGTTTGATTGGAATGTTCAGACATATCATCATTTAAGATTTCATCAATCTGAGCAGATTGATCATTTTGATCAGCTTGACCATTTTGGTCAGATGAAACTTGAGTTTCAAGGACAACTGGTTTAGGACATTCATAGGGTTCTATGAAGGACACATCATTGATGTTTGTTTAATACCTTTAAGAAGGTTCATAAGGATGAAGATATTCATCATATGGATATCTTCCAATTTCAGCAATGTTGATGTTGTCAACTCAAGGTCTTAAGAATTTGATAGCATCAGGGCTTTCATCAAATGTGATGTGATAGGTTTCTTCAATTTTTTGTCTTCTAGTGTTGAAGACTATGAAATCCTTGGACACAAGTGAGTATCCAAGAAGATAACCATCATCAGCTTTTTTATTAAATTTTCCTAAGTGATCTATAAATGATTAATTAAGAGTACACTTGACATCCAAAGACATTAAGAAAATTGATGTTTAGGAATACTTTACGAAAAATTTCATAAAGAGTTTTAAGATGTCTTTTCATAATGGTGGACCTGTTTTGAGTGTAGCATGCAGTGGCTACAGCTTCAGTCCAGTCATGTTTAAAGAAAGACAGATCCTCGAAAGCATGTTATCAAGCAACTTCTTATGAGGTTCTATTTTTTCCTTATCAGCATACACCATTTTGTACAGGTGTGTAAGGGATGAGGAATTTTTTAAAAAAGTGCCTTTTTCATTACAGTATTACAGAATTTGACAAGGATGCTATTCCTAAATTCAGTATCATTGTCAATTATGGGTTGTTTGACTTTGATGTCATTTTGATTTTCAACTCTTTTGATGAAATACATGATGGTTTCAGGTGCTTGACTTTTCTTCTTCAATAAGTATACCTAGGTGTACTTTGAGTACTCATCAACAATAACAAGGGTGTATTTTTCATGGTTAATGGATCTAGGAGTTACAGGTCCAAATAAATCCATGTGAAGAAGATGAAGATATCTCTTAATAAAAGATGTCTATTTTATTTTGAAGCTGGCCCTATGATGCTTTCCTTTTTCACATGATGAACATGGTTTGTCCTTTGAGTAGACAAGTAAGGGAAGACCAATAACAAGATTTTGTTTTGCCAGTTTGTTGATTATTTTGAAGTTTAGATGAGCAAGTCTTTTATGCCAAAGCCAGATGAGATTGTCAAAAGCTTTGGCAAAGAAGCAGGATTCTTGAGCAGAAGATGTTATGTCAAGAACATATACATCTCTTACTCTTGGAGCAATCATTACAACTTCTTTGTTAGAGTTAAAGATTGCTCATCTTTTCTTATCAAATTGAGCAATATACTTAGCATCAATGAGTTGACTAATGCTAATTATATTATACTTAAGACCATTTACAAATGCTACTTTTGTGAAAACTATATCATTACATTTGATAGAGCCATAACCTTTAGTTGTACATGTAGAGTCATCTCCAAACACCACCTTAGGTCCTGACTGTTCCACATATTTTTGCAGGTAACTCTTGACACCAGTCATATGCCTTGAGCATCCACTGTCTAGGTACCAGATAGGTTTCCTGATGTCACATTGCACAAATATGTTCATAATGGTTAGTTTTGCTTAGAACCCACCTTCTAGTGGGAGTCTTGGATCTGTTAGCATTTGATGATTCAGACCTAGTTGATTTTAGAGCTTTAGCCTTTTTGGCTTGAAGTGCTTTACCTCTTTTGAACCATTCAATGTCATAGTGATCAGTTGTGGTATGAGTTGAGCTACCACAAGATTTACATATTTTGAAGGCATGTTGAGGATTTCTTAGATTGATCTCTCTTTCTAGAGAGATAATCCTGTTATGACCATTTGTTTCATGGTCATAACTTCCACATAATCCACATACAAGATAGTATCAACACTCATTGGATAAATGATCGATACATTCATAGTGTGTGCATGGTGGAAAGAAGCGTTTTGATGGTCTTAGGATTTTAGATCTTGATGAAGATCTACCCAGACTTTTGAGATGCTAAGACATGTTCATGGTGGAAATGTATTTAGCATGATCACAGGTTTTGTGATCAGTTCTCTCACACCTTTTACAAAATAGGACTTTATAACAATTTTCAGAGAGATGATTGTTTAAGCCACACAAATCACAACTCTTTTTGAATTGTGTTTTGTATTTATTTTGAAGTGCATTTTGTGTAACCTGTTGTGGTTGAGTATTCCTGGAGTAAGATGATTGATTCTTGCTAAATTGTAATTTTAGGTTGTTAAGTTCTTTCATTACATTAACCAAAGGAGGATCATCTTTAATTTTCACACTCTTTAGTTTACCAGCAGGAGCTGAGTTAACTTTTGAAGCTAAAGAGCTTTTGTTGTCTTTAGTAGGAGCTGAGGATGGTTCATTTATTATGACACCTTTTAAAGTTTCAGCTTTGAATGTGGATTTTAACTTCAAAATTGATTTGATAGTCTTGGGTCCAGAAATAGGTTCAACACCATCCAACTTCTTCAGTGGAGGAAGAAAGGTGCTACAAACTAAAGATTCATCAGCTGAATCATAATCAGTCACTAAAGAGTCAGTGACAGCAACTGAAGGATCAGTTGTGTTTCTTTGTGACTCAGCTGGGAGTATCCTACCAGTATCATGATTAGGCAGAATAAAACCTTTAGCTTTAGACAACTAGGGTCTTTCAACACCAGGTATGGACACTTTTGTGTCATCAGCTAAAGATTTTACAAAGACTAGGTCTTTTTGTCTAGAACTAAAGGATCTTCAGTGAGTTGATCAGCTCCTAGAATTCTCTTTTTGAGAGGGGATTTGTTCACTGCTATACTGGTTTACTTTGTTAAAACTGTTAAGCCATGTTTTAGTGATTGCTGTTAGCTCTTTTAGTTCTATTTTTAATTTTTTATTCTCTTTGAGAATCTCAGTGTTTACATGCTGCATGGTAAGAAAATCAAGTTTTGCTTGTTTTAATAATAAAAGTTGTTCTTTGCATGCATTCAGTTCATGAACAAGATCTATATGTTTTGACAAAAGATTGTTTCTTTGTTCTTTAACATAATTTAGATCGATACACAAATAATCTAGATAGGTTTTTGTTAGGAATTAAAGATTCCTTGATGCTGTTTGAATAAATGAAACAAGAGGGACTAAATCGACATAATGAAGATTCTACAAATAATTGATATTCAAATAATTTAGTTTCCTTATAATATTAAATGTGTTGACTAGGAAGGTTGAATACTTATGGAAAGTATTAATAAGTATTAAATATGATGAGTATGTTACAAGGTTTATTAGGAAAGTATTAATTGTATTGTAACCTACTAGGACTCCTTGTACTATAAAAGGAGGTCCTAGGGTGTAGAAAAAAATACATCAATCTCTACACAATCATCATATACATGTTTTACTCATAGTTAGTTATAGCTTCAAGGTTGTAAACCCTATCACTATTAAGAGTGATCGTATTAATATATTGAAGCTGCAACATTTGGTTAGTTGTTATTATTCTTCTTAGTATCACAACCTAGTTTCCGCATAGTTTGTGATACTCCCAATTAAAGTTTCTACCATAGTTGTCTTGGATTTATCCAATACAACTAAACCGTATATCAGCTAAGGAGTTAAAGATCTGTTCAGAATGGGATCTACAAGTGGCATCAGAGCTTGTAAAGAAACTCTAAGTAAGAAGAACCCAAACACATCAGTTATAAATCTTTACCTTTCAGATCTATTCAATGGCAGGATCAGATGATGAAAATCCACCACCACCACCACCACAACAAACACCAACACAACAAGCCCCTCACACTGTGTCAACCATTAAACTCCCTATTCTAAAAAAAGGTGAGTATGACATTTGGGCCATGAAAATGGAACATTACTTGAGCCATACAGACTATCCTATATGGGAAGTCATACAAAAAGGAAATGGTCCTGTAAGTGTTTCAACAGATACAAATGGAGTAATAAAGGTTCTGCCTCCTAAAACTGCTGAAGAAATTTTAGCCAGAGAAAGAGAAAGAAAGGCAAGGACCACCTTGCTTATGGCTTTACCAGAAGACCATTTGGCAAAATTTCACAAGATGACTGATGCTAAAGATATGTGGGATGCTATCAAATCTAGATTTGGTGGCAATGATGAATCAAAGAAGATGCAGAAATAAATTTTAAAGCAATAGTTTGAAGGCTTTTCTCTATCCAACTCAGAAGGATTACACAATGGTTATGACAGGTTTCAGAGTCTTCTGAGTCAACTTGAGATTCATGGTACATGTGTCTCCACTGAAGATGCCAATCGGAAGTCATGAGGACCAAGCCAGGAGTGGATAATCTTAGTATTGATGATCTCTATAACAATCTTAGAGTCTTTGAGTATGATATTAAAGGCTCTACTGGATCATCTTCTAGTCCAAAGAATGTTGCCTTTGTTTCTTCTGAAAGCACTAGCAGTACTAATGATGTTAGTACTGCTAATGGGGTTTCTACTTCTTCTGGCTACAACTCACAAAGGGAAAACTATTCATCATACACTGATGAAATCATGTACTCATTCTTTGCTAATCAATCCAGTGGTCCACATTTGGATCATGAAGATCTAGAGCAGCTTGATGAGTTTAATTTAGAAGAGATGGACTTAAAATGGCAAGTCGCTATGATTTCTATGAGATTGAGGAAGTTCTACAAGAAGATAGGGAGAAACTGAATTTTGATGCCAAGGAACCAGTTGGATTTGACAAGACCAAAGTCGAATACTACAATTGTCACAAGAAAGGGCATTTTGCTAGAGACTGCAGATTAAAAGGGAACACTGGATATAAATCAAAAGACAATGGAAGGAGACCTGGAAAACAGGAGGAACCTAAAGCTTTGGTAACTCTTGATGGGGAAGGTGTTGTTTGGACTGATCATGTAGAGGATGAACAAGAGAATTTTACTTTGATGGCTTATAGCAATTCAGGCTCAGACACTAAGGTAACATCTTGTTCTAAAGAATGTGTGGAATCTTATGCTAAACTTAAAAAATTATATGATGAATAAAGGGAACAACTTGGTGATGCTAGTATAGAAATTCAAGCTTATACTCAAGCTTTAAAAAAGGTAGAGGCTCAATTAGTGTTCGTTGCTTAGTGCTACCTTTATTGTGTTAAAACTGCTCGAATGTGTTTCAACTGTTAGTGTTGTCCGAGATAAAAGGTTTATACTGCTCGTCATTTGTTAGTACTAATGCCAAGGACAACATAAGGTGATTAGTATTGTTGCTTGTTATATTCAGTTAGAGAGAAAACAGTAGTAACAATGATACTACTACACTACTGCCATATATATTCACATTGTTTCTAGTTTGTATTCAAGTATTTCTGTAATACTACTGCTGTTATAGAACTCGAATACAATACTTTATGTGAGGCCTAAAGCATTAAAAGATAAGTTTGTAGTGGCTGCTATTGAAAATGTCAAAGCAGTTTTTATGTTAAAAAGGTTTATACTTTGCTCCGTTACATTTTACATACTGTGCGATTGAAAGCAGTTTACTACTTGCCCAAATAGCATTTAACAGATATCGGATAACGAAGCATTTGGGATCTTGGCTGGGTATGGATATCAAATGACACACACAGTTTGGTTCTCGGATAGTTTGTTTTTTTAGCCTGATCTATGATAGTGTTTTGAGAATTGGCAAGCTATATAGGGATAGGAGACTTTTCAGGTGTTGGTATTCATTTAAACACAACAAATTTAACAATTCACCATGTCTAAACCGACACTAAAATATGGCTATTCCAATGCTAACGGCAATCTGGTAAAGAATTACCTTATATCCGTTGATAGCTGATAGTTTTCTAAAAACTAAATGGTTTCTCAACTCATCATGCTTCACAATAGATATGGGCTAGTCCAAAGCAAATGGCTCTTGGTAAAGACTTCTCAAATCCGTTGATGGTTGATAGTTTGCCCAAAACTATATGGTTATCAATTCACCATGTTTTATTATGAAGAATTGGCAATTCCGGGGCAAACGACAACCGACAAAGAATCATCAAATCCGTTTATGGCTGGTAGTTTGCCAAAAACTATACATTTCTGTGATTCACTTCAAAGTGATGAGGATAGTTTTGAACTTATTGAATTGATGATTCTTTGTACCAATTTTCTTACCATGGTCTGTGATTTAAAGAATTTAAAAACCACTTATCTGATAATGAAGAAAGTTTGGGTGAGGATGCATCCAAACAGGGGAGGATTGATGATGCAGATGCAGAGGTTACCTTCATTGATGAGACTTCAAATGATGCTAGAAACAAGAACAACAAGATTTCAAACAGCAATTAGAAGTGAAGAAGTGTTTGGATACATCCTCCTGGTGATCAAGAATCTTTCATTCAAGAAACTTGATGATTAACAAGATGAATATCAAGTTTAAGGGAGGATTGTTGGGAATTAAAGATTCCTTGATGCCGTTTGAATAAATGAAACAAGAGGGACTAAATCTACATAATGAAGATTCTACAAATAAAAGGAAGATTATAAAGGATATGGTCCCAAAGATAGAAGATCAGGATTGATATCCAAATGATTTAGTTTCCTTATAATATTAAATATGTTGACTAGGAAGGTTGAATACTTATGGAAAGTATTTATAAGTATTAAATATGATGAGTAGATTACAAGGTTTATTAGGAAAGTATTAACTGTATTAACCTATCTAGGACACCTTGTACTATAAATAGTAGGTCCAGGGTGGTATAGAAAATACATCAAGTCCCTACACAATTATCATATACACTTTTTTACTCATAGTTATTTATGCTCAAAGGTTGTAAACACGTCTATCACTAATCAGAGTGATGTGTATTAATATATTCTAAAAGCTGGCAACCGTTTGTGGTTAATTTTTATTATATTCTTATTCGTATCACAACCTAGTTTTCTGCATAGTTTGGTGGATATTCCTCCAATCAAGAGTTCTACCATAGTTGTCTTGGATTTATCCAATACAACTAAACCTTATATAAGCTAAGGAGTTAAAGATATGTTCAGAATGGGATCAATAGTTTTTCTATCATCATTATCTTCTATTTCAAGAAGAGTGTGTACCTTTCTCATGGAGATCTTTACCTATTTACTATTTTTGGCGCCTTCTTTGCTGACAGCATCATTTTCTTCAGCTAGTGCCATGAGTACTTTGACCTCCACCATCTCATTGTTATCCGATGACACTTCTTCTTCATCCCATTCATACGCTTCAGCGGTAAGACCTGTGTTCTTAACAGTTGCGGCTTTGGAAGCTGAAGCACTTGAACTTAGGAGAGCTAGTTTAGCCTTGACTTTGTTGTATTTAGCTTCAAAGTCTTTGGTAGGCTTTAGTTCTCGTTTGTGCTGAGAGGAAGTGAGAGTTTTTTTGTTGAAAGGGTGATTGATATGAGGGAATTAAAGTTTTTAACCAGCAGTCTCTTGTAAAATGACCTTTCTTGCCACATTTATGGCATTCAGTTTGGTCAGTTACTTTTGCACTGCTGAACCTTTGAGTACCCTTCTTGAAGAATCTTTTAGACTTGGCTAAAAGAGCTCTTGGTTGATATTCTTCTTCTAGGTCATTCAGGTACTCATGACTGCTTCTTGTATCTTCTTCATCATCAGGACTATCTTGAAAGTCTTAGACAATAGAGGTAGAGAAGAAAGCAGTTGACAAAGGTGTTGCAGAGACAAGAGATTTGTTTTTTTCAGTCTCATAAATATTGTCTATTATGTTTTCTTTATATTTGAGTTTACCAAATTGAGAAGCAAGCTTAAAATCTTTCACATGATTTGTGTTTCTGAGACTTTGGTAGAAACTTAGCCACTTCTTTGGTAACCCATTTATAAAACCAGTATTTATTTCAAGCTTTGAAAGATTGATGCCATTATTTACTAACTCATTCATCAAGGCTTTGTATCTGGTGAAAGTTTGTGATAGTGTTTTACCTTCTTTGAATTTAAAGGTGTTATAACACAATTTTAGGTCCATGACCCTACTTTCTTTCACATCAGAGGGGCCCTCTTGTTATAGTATCATGTCATCCCAGGTTGATTTAGCTGTTAAGCAGTTTATGAGAGAATTCATTTGGTCATTTGGAAGGACAGACATGAGACGCTGATCTAAGTTAGCAGCTTTTCTCTCATCTACAGTCCATTGTCCTTTTGGTTTCCTTTGACCAACTATCATGGGGATAAAAGGACCATTTTTGATGATATTTTCAAATTAAGGTTCAATACCAAGGATGTGGCACATGA
>BQNB010057436.1:0-34834 GCA_026074375.1 Tanacetum coccineum | reverse complement strand
CTCTCACAAAATACACATTTTCAAAATCTAGATTGCCAGTTTTAATGGTACATTTTCTTGTGATTTTCCCTCCTTTGGGGTTTCCTCCAAAAGTAACATATCCTCCATCTACCTCTTCATAGTCTATAAGATAGAACATGTTCCCTGTCATGTGCCTTGAGCATCCACTATCAATCACTCCTTGATCCTGTAAATCCATTTGTGGATTTCCCTGCACATTAGATAAGAAAATCAGTTTCTTTTAGGCACCCAAACTATCACTGACTTGGATCTGCTTTGTGCATCAATATAATCAAACTTTTTTAGGGTTATTGATGCACTGTTGTGTTTAGAAACATGGACTAAAACTTTATGCTTTGGTTTCCAAACCCAACAAGCTGAGGCCTTAACAACATTAAAATTATTTCCCTTAACAGCAATAACTACTGCTTTTGGCTTAGCAGTATTAAATTTTTTACCCTTAACAGTATTAACCCTTTGATTAATATTCTTGTTTTTAAATGTCGTGTTCTTATGAATGGGCCTTTTAATAGTTGAATGTGCTATTTTAGAATGATATGACATTGGTCTGGCAGCATTCACTGTTGTTTTTGAGTGAGCAGTATTAACTTGTCTAGCAGTATTAACCAATACTGCTGTTTTAGTAATATTTTGTCTAGCAGTATTAATTGATACTAATCAAGACTTCATTAGTACTGCTCCTGGAACCATGTTCTTTTCAGCACAAGGGTGAGTCTTTTTAGCAAAGTTTTGATGATTCACCATTTGAGCATTGTTCCAAACAGGTTTTACCATCCTTTGATTTTGAAACTGTTTTTGATGGTAATTGCAATCAACCTGCAAATGATCAAAGCTTCCACACACATAACAGGCCTTATTAAACATCTCAAAATTGCTCTTTACCAAAAAAACATCTCAAAATTGCTTCCTAGTTTTTGAGACATCATATTGTTCCAATTTCTTTGATTGCCTCTTGAACTGTGAGTGTTTTGCCTATGTTGCTCAACTTGTTTAACAGTTTTCCTAGCGTTTTTGTTGTTGTTCAGATTTGATAAACTCTTTCTTAACAATACTTGGCCTAACTCTTTTCTTTTTTACTTTTAGGCTGAGACACATCCTCTTTCTCATCATCTGACACCCATTCTTCAATACTTGGGGCATCATCATACTTCCTAACTACCTTAGGTTCATCTTCACTAGACATAGCTTTATAGTTCTCAACTATAGGCTCATTAACAAACTCATCTAAACCAGTAAAAGACAAGTCAGGTGTTGAAGGCATGAAATTTCTTGTGTAGGGAGGTGGAACTGCATTATAATTTTCATAGCCTAAACCTTTCTTGCAATTGTCAACTATCTGACACTCTATGAGCTTGTTTAAACTTTTAGATGCATGTTCAAATTTATCTACATTAAGTTGAATGCCATCTTTTTCTTTTTGAACTATCTCAAGCTTCTTCCTAAGCTCTCTAATAGTTATTTCTTCGATATGAATTTCAAATTTTAAGCCCTTAATATCTTGTAAATAAATAGACTCATTTGCTTTATAAACTTCAAGTTTTTCTTCCACTGACTCTAAACCTGTCTTATAACCTAGAACCATTAACTCAGATTTCTTTAAATCTTTTAATAGTTGATCATTTTGAGATTTAAGAAGTTCAACAGTTTCCAAACAAGATTTTGAACAAATAGAATCATTGGATACCTCTGAGTCAGGACTTGAAGATGAGAAAGCCATGAGTGCATAATTAGGCCCTTCCTCTGCCTGATCACTCCAGTCATATCCACCAAGACCATCACATGACACCAAAGCTGTGGAAGTAGATGTTTCCACAGGCACACTCCTTCTTGAGCTTTCCTTGTTCTTGTTGTCTTGATTTCTTGGAGCTCTGCACTCCCTAGCAAAATGTCCCCTCTTGTGGCAGTTGTAGCACTCCACTTTGGACTTATCAAAACCAATAGTCTCATTGCCATTAACAGTAAGCTTCCTTCCTGTATTCTTCAAAAACCTTCTTGCCCTCATAGTCAACATGGCCATTTGCCATCTCAAATCCATCTCTTCCATGTCATCTGGATGGATTTGTTGCAAGTCCTCATGTACAAGTTGAGGACTATTTGGTTGACTAGCAAAGAATGCACAAATAACAGCATCACTCAAGTTATCAATATTTGTAGAGTTAGCAGCATTAACTTGAGTGCTAGCAGTAGAAACTCCATGAGCAGTATTAACTGCTTCATTAGTGTGCTGCTAAGTGTGTTAATTTGAAGAGACACAAAAGCAATGTGTCTGTGTAACTCTGAAACTTGAGCGTAGACATCCCTTTAACTTCTGGTTCAAACACCTTGAGGTTGTTTGTAGAAGATCCATTCATACTCACTAATCCAAATCAGCTTTTATTCCTCCACACAACGCATGTGTTTCCACATCCAGTGACAAACTTCTTAGTAACTTTTGATTAACATCATCTTGTGAAAGCTTTTCATCCAAAAGCTCCAACTGACTTTTAAGATTTTAAAGCCTATCAAAAGTTTGATCAAGCATCTCTGAGGTAGGAGCAGCGAATTTTTCATTTGCTAGCTAATTAAAGAGATTCACCTTTTGAGACTTTCGCGTGGTGGCATTCGCCTCACCATATCTCTTTCTACAGCAATCCACAAACTTCTTAGCACAATAGCATCCTTTATAGAGTTAAACTTTAATTGGTGTTCATTGGGAATGCCCATCATTAAAGTACTTCTAGCTTTCACCTCTAATCTTCTCTAAGCCTTTTCTTTAGCGGTTGTAATAGGCATCTCTGTCATAACTCCTTCCATAATTTTTGTTTTTGGCAAGGTTTCCACCATTCTCTATGACTCCCACAGTCATAGTCTATCATTTGGAATATTGTTTCCAAATTCCACATCCTCTACACCATATCTCATACTCACCAGATTTGAGCATGGAAACTTTAGATGCAGCCACCATGTGTGCAGAATCTTAATCCATATCTTTTAGCAAGAATAGGTTCTTCTTATTCACAACTTCTCAACAAGCTCTGATACCACTTGTTATTACCGCACTATTATTAGAATCGAATTCTTAAGCCCTATTTTAATGGTTAGTTCTATTAGATAAATCTAAGGCACAACTATAGTAGAAATTATGTTTGAATGTATTAAAGATTAATACGAAATCTTAATCTTTAATATTAAGAAGAATTATCAATGAAACAGTAATTCAATGAACATACAATTCAACAAATAAGCTCCAATGAACTAATGATAATAATACGAATACCTCAAAATATTAGGTTACAAAGACCTTGAAGCTATGAATTATACATTTAGTTCTATATAAAACTCTATGCCTTAGGACCTCCTTTTATACACCAAGGAGCCCTAGTCGGCTTACAATACTTTCCTAAGATAAAATATTTGGGTTTTGTGGGGTTCTGATTGTGGAGCACCAAAACTTTTCTATAAACAAATAACTTAATACACATCATCATAATAGGAATCACAACAAAACAGGTACTACCATATTTAACCTCACAGCATTAACTTATCTTTTGAGCAGTTTAAACCTTGAAGCGTACAATATTCACTAGCAAAATTAACTTTGTACTAGCATGTACAAACACTTAGCATATTGTCACTAGCAGTACTAATATTCACTAGCAGTAGTAACTTTGTATTAGCAGTAGTAAACACTTAGCATATTTTCTTTAAAGTTCATGAGCAGCACTAAATCCAGCTTAGCAGCATTCACACAAACATGAGCAGTAGTAATTCAAACAACATCAAAAAGACTTTTAATCCCAACACATATGTTGTCTGACTGGCATTGGTGAAAATTTTAGATTAAAAAGATCTTGGCCAAGCATTTTTATTAATGCAACCGTGATTTTTCTTTTTTTTATTTATTTACAATGTTGCTTACTTATAAACAAGCCATCTTTTTTTAACAACACTGGTGCCTTTGAAAAAGCGTAACAAGTATGCCTAATATGTAATAGTTGTTGTAATTTTTTGGGTCCTTTTTTGTTTCTGGGTTACAATGGACTCATTAGATGTTGTTGTTGGCCCTTTTGGTTAGAAACTAGGCAATGGATCTTCCAAAAAGGTTTGCAATATGAGTTACACCCTTTATTCATTGTTGAGTAATATCGCCTTATGTGTGATTTACATGGCAATTATATGGAATGAAAGTTATGCAATTTCAAGATGAAATTAAATAGGAGCGGATGCTGGGCAAGCACTAAAGGGATTTGTTTATGTATACTATTTTTCCTTTTTTTACTTTTTTCACGCGTCTTTTGCACTAATATTCGATGTTAACTTATTTATAGCTGATGTGTTTGAAAAGCTTTAAATTTATAATGTTTGAAAATACCAATTTTATTATAGGGAAAGACACGGGTAAAAGTATAGCCACGATGAGAGTATTAATCTTTTTTAGATAAGACCAGGTCGTCCACAGGGATTTGAGTAGCGTTCAAGTAACCAGAAAGAAAATAGACTTTAGTAATTTTGAAAATAACTTTTGTTTTATCAGTGATAATAAAGATGACTACTCGGATAGTTGAAAATAATTCATAAGTGTTGGAAATAATTAAGACCTCGAAGATGGAACTTTTAATTTATAAAAAGGATTTCTCGTCAGAAAACATTTTCACAAATTAACTTGATTAACTCAAGACTTATATTTAGTTAACTAGATCAAATGTGTCACTCAAATAATCCAGTTGCTAATATATCAAAGCTTATTTTGTTTATCAGTTTTACGAAAGTGGATTTCTCAACACAAACGTGAAAGACCATAGACAAATCTTTAAAACCACATAGATCATAACGGGTCTTTTGACCTATACTAATATGATTATATAATCTAAGATTGATAAGCAAAAGTGACAAGATAAGATATAATAGGGTTGCAACATAAGCCTTGAATAAAGAGATCATGACATAACATACACTTATCATTATCATAAAAACACCGTAGTAAGTCAGAGAGATTTAGTCTCGCATGCTAAGGATGATATCAAACATAACATTGATTCGTAATAAACTACATTTCATTTACTAAACTAGTATGATGTTCTTCATCGTTCTTGGTGATTTGATCTTGATTCTCAAAGGGATATGGTTGTTTTATGTTGCGGAGTAATGGTTGGAAGAGTTTTTTAGGACTCATAAGTGGAAATAATTAGTGTGTATTAAGACCTAAAGAATGGATAAAGGAATGAATGAAAAGGATTGAAATTCGTCCTCTATTTATACGCTGAGTGAGGGTCAAAGTGCGGCGCACAAAGTAAATTGTACGGCGTACTTGGTGATTAAATTCAAAGGGAATTAAATGTTTATTGAAGAAGTGCGGCGTACAAAAGTATTTGTGCGACATGTTAGGGGTATTAATGCAGTAGTATTTATGACTTCATTTATTCTTCAACGTCAGATAGGAAGTGCAGTGCACAAAATACTTTGTGCGGCGTACTTATGGAGTTAATGCTGAATTTGACTAAGTCTTTTAATTCCTTTGACTTTAGGATAAGTGCGCACACATTTTGCACTAGGGCTTGATTCTTCAACTTTTCTTGTAGATGTTTTCCTTAGCGTTATAAGTTACGTGATCTTGTTGTGTTTGAACCTCGAGATATCTATCTATCTTTGGGGTGTTGGGGTTGAATGGTTCAAGTAAAACCTGCAAGCAATTAACTATTAAAGTATCGAAAGTTTCATAAGAAAAGAAAAAGAGTATTTACAAATAACGCCACCAAAAAACATGTAAAATTTAGGCATTATCAAATTCCCTCCACACTTAGCTGTTCTTTCCCTCAAGCAATCCAAAAAGCGATAAAATAAGAACATTATAATCGTGACGTGGAGAAAATTTGGGATTTTAACAAGTGTTTACATATAGTTTAACATTTCAGCCATTGACATATACTAAGCACTTTCACATAGGGAATGTGTTTGTTTTGAATTCACACAGTTCCACTCAATATGGGTTTATGTAATTGTGAAGACACCAATCTTCACAGAGCATAATCAAGGCAGCTACCATAGCTAGTCCTAGACACCTAAACATTCATTCCCGTTTCGCGTGTAGCGACCTAGACAAAAATCTCAAAGAGGCAAAACGTGATAATGATGAGGGTGAATAGCAGATACTTGATTCTATATGCCAGAACTTTACCTTATACTTTGAACTTTATTATTATTTTTTTACCAAATACTGTGATAACTAAGGCTGGCATAAAACTTCTTCTTCATCGAGCATATTTTTCTTGCTCTTAGGATACATTATGGGATCTCCAACACTAAAAGCGAGTTCAAGCAGATACAGGATTACATAAAGGATTTATTCACCTCTTATCATATGATTATTGTATATAAAAATAACCTCACACTGCTTCTATAAAATGATGAACAGATCATAAAGTAATGGAGCTACTAAATTACCGGCTCACTCATATAATTATCAACCAATACCATTGTTCTAGAAAAGGCAAAAAAACCACATATACACATCCATAACGATGGAATAGATACATATGATTGCATATTCCTTAACTCAAACAAGCTAAATGCATCAATTATCTTGGGTACCAAAGGTGGGTACCCGAATATTCTAAAGGCTTATAATTCTCACAATTTAATGGATTGGGTTGTGCTAGCAATAATGTCAATCCGGTTGGATTTGCCTTACTAAGAGCATTTTTTGAAAGCATATATGTATTAAGATTTTTTTAAGTATCGGTTGGAAAATTTTGGCAGGGCAAATATGAAGGGATATGATTAATTTTTCCTATTTGGCTCCCCTCCACACTTAAGTTGAACATTACCCTCAATGTGATAACTAATAATAGAGATAAAATAGGGAAAATTAAGGGAAAACGGTACTTCTTGAGGCATAGAGAAATGTATAGCCACGAGAGAGCTATCCTTGAGCATACTTCATAATTTTCTAAAATTTTAAGCTATATTACCTGCATAAAAGTAAACACACAAAAACACACAAAGAAAATATTTTTGTTGTTTTTTATTATTTTATAAATAAATAAAGGATATGAGTGAAAGAATGGAGGATGGACTCCTCCACACTTAAGTGAAGCACGGGTTGCCTCCCGAGAAGCGCTTAATTTTTAAGAGAGTCATTAGCTAGACTCGAACTTGGTGAGTCATTCTTTGAGGAAGAAAGGAGTCACTGCTTCCCTTTGGTCATTATAATCTTCTTCTTCATGATATAATTTGAGTCGATGGCCATTAACAATGAATATTTTTCCATCTTTTCCATATAGTTCAACATATTCTGACGGATATTGGTGTTTTACTACATAGTGTCCCTATCAACATGACTGAGTTTGGCTGTTTTGTGAATTGTACTTTAAAGTGAAGAGAAGCAAACCTTATTTCCATGTTTTTGAATTATTTCTCATTATTATTTTTTCTATCGGACCCAGACTTTGGTTCTTGCTATTATAATAGATGATAGATTTCATAGGCTAGGGTGTCTTAGTTCGTTCGAGTCATGTAACTGAACCATTATTTTCTCACCACAAAAGCGATGAGATCAGATTGCCAAATTCTTCAAGGCCCAGTATGCACGGTGTTTAATTTCAAATGGTAAGTGGCAGTTTTTTCCATATATTAGTTTGTAGGGTGTGGTACCGGTAGGTGTTTTGTAAGCAGTGTGAAAGGCCCACAGAGCGCCATCAAGTTTTCTTGACCAAATAGCAGGATTGTCTTTAGCAGTCTTTTCAAGAATTCTTTAAGAGCTCTGTTCGTGTTTTCAACTTGACCACTAGTTTGAGGGTGATATGATGTAAGAAACGGTGGTTAACTCCATATCTTTTCATGTCCTTTTTATTACAATATTTTGTACAGAATGAGTACCTTGACCTCGTTCACGAATTGTAAGCTTTGGGCATTACAAAATGGCAGAATAGTTTCTTCAAGAAAGTGATAACCACTCGGGCATCATTGGTTGGTAAAGCTTGAGCTTTGGCCCATTTAGATACGTAATCAACAGCAACGAGAATGTATTCAAACTTATGCGATTTTGGGAATGGTCCCATAAAATCGATACCTCATACATAGAAAAATTAACATACTTGAATGTTGGTTAAGGGCATCTTATCACGTTTTGATGTATTTCCTGTCTTTTGGCATGCTTCGCAAAGGCGAACTAAAGTATGAGCTTCTGTATTGATTTTAGGGTGTAACATTTCACATTTTTTTAGGTCATTTCTTAACTCAATTATTTTCATTAATTATTTTTAGGGTTTTACGCGTTCGCTTTTAATTATTATCTTTAGTTAAATCGCGTAAACTAAAAATCATCATTCAACTTAAACGGACACCAAACAAATAAAAGTTTATGTCAAGCAAGTGTTATGTGATTATTAAGAGTATAATTTATAACTTTTCATAATTTATTTTTATTGGTTACTTAAAACGTTTACGTTTCACAATAAATTACATTTAGGCATACCCGAAAGCACCAATACCCATCTATACTCAAACAAATATCCATTTTTTCACT
The DNA here is from genome assembly GCA_026074375.1 of Tanacetum coccineum. Classification (NCBI taxonomy): domain Eukaryota; kingdom Viridiplantae; phylum Streptophyta; class Magnoliopsida; order Asterales; family Asteraceae; genus Tanacetum; species Tanacetum coccineum. Next base: position 26,310 of record BQNB010057436.1, on the reverse strand, counting down.
CAATACAAAAAAATTAACTCATTTCCTTACAAAAATAAGCTATAGGCCGGATTCATTTACACATATACAAGTAAATAACTAAAACCCACTAGTTAACTTTCTTAAACCTCACCATGTGTACTCTTATCCCATGTATCCATAAATTGGCACATCAATGTACCCTAGATCAAATCCTAGGCGTCCATCTTTATAGAAAGGAGGAGAAGTGTGTACAATCTCTTACAAGGTGTACCATTAACCAACTAACTTATCATGGTTAGTTTAAGGTTACTAAACCTAACCCTTATTATATAAGGTAGAAACTAGGAAAGATAAACACATACATACACTCATTAAACAAAATTTCAAGCAATACTCTCTCCCAACTTTACAAGAGCCCACGACTCAAAATTTTCTCATTAGGGTTTCTTATAGTTTTGGTTCTACAAAGCTTCAAGTGTTTCTAGCATTACGTAGTGAACATATCTTAAGGGAATGGGGTTGGTTTGGAACTTGGGTTTATGCTTAATCAGGGATGAAGCAAGAAGATAATAGAGTTTCTTATTAGGGTTTTTTAATCTTGGGTTTATTTCTAAGGTGAAGCTAAGTATTAGCTTTGTGTTAATCATATCCATACACTTCAGAAGAGGTTATTAATAAACCTTAAGCATTTCATTATTCATTTACATATGTTTTTTCACAAATAAACGGGGAGGGGTGGTGTAGGTGGTTTTGGTTTGGGGTGTGTCATGTTATATATGTTTTAATTTTTTTTTATAAAAACAAAAACCACGTAATTCACATTTTTATGATTAATGGAATACTAACAAAGATAATATAATTTGAAATTATATTATTATTGATGAAATGAATAGTTAAAATGAAGTAAATATTCATACAACCTGTACAAATTAAATTTATAAGTTTAGTTTGTAAATTAATTTGTATTGAAAGTTTTTATTGAAAACATATGTACAAATAACATAATGGCTTGCCATATCTTGACAATTCATGGACAATTATAAAAGGACTTAAAAATCGTAACAAGTTAGTTATTTAAATAATAAAGACTGTAATGTTAGCAAGTAATAAGTATATAAAACAAGTGTAAAAATAAATCATGTACAAACATAAGAACCGATTGTTTTGAATGGCGAGTATAAGGTAATACATTTATATATATTCAATTAGTACTTATCACAAGGATCGTAAGCATATAAGAAACTTGAAAAACCGAGCAATAACGAAGGAGATATGACATTTTTAAGTTTACAATAATTAAATGGATAAAAGTATTTTTATAAAAATATTTACTGTTTAAGATTTGATATATTAAGGGAGATATTTTATAAAGATAGACTTTCATACGTAATCCAAACTTGTAAGAAACTCGAAAAACAGATTTAAAATGAAGGTGATACGTTATTTACAAGTTTAAGTTAAAAAGAATTTTTATAAAAGTAGGTTACTGTTCATGACAGTATACTGTTGGGAAATAATTTTCATAAATAGAGCTTTTAATTACGAAGACGTGGACATAGGAATCACTAAAAACCGAATTAAAACGAACAAGATACAATTAAAATACGATTTCAATAATTAAAGTTATAAAAAGTATTTTTATAAACTTTCACTTACTGTTACTGTTCATTACAGTACCTACCCATATTATAAATATAAAATTTGATTAGACTTTTCAAATATGAATCCATACATATAGAGAATGTGAAAAACGGAGTTTAAACGATAAAGATATAAGGTTTATAAAACCGTAAGCACTATTTTATAAAAACAATTAAAATAATTATATAATATCATTATATAATCAATAATAATATTAAAACATGTATTATTAACAAACAATCAATTGTGAGACGAAAACCACACTTTATTTTACGGATACAAATACAAACACCTTTATTCAATAAAGTACTGTTAAACATTGTTTTGACATTTAAACCTAAACAAAGACTATTAGGTGGTGGTGTAACTCTATAACTTGTGATGTAGTATTATTAAGTACATTGTACTCATACGACCTATATTTAATTAGGTTGCATTTGGTCTTATCTGTGACGTTTCCATTCACTTGATTCATATACATCAGTTTATTCACTAATGTGAGTTCATAGCCTCATGTTTTACTATATTAATGGTTTACAACTTTTGGGGTGAGAAACATGCATTGTTTTACAAATTGGACGCAAGTGTACATTTTATCATGATTACGTGTTTTCCTAAGTAGCGATAACCTACTATGCCTATTATCATGAGCGAGAATGTTATAAATAGATCTATTTGGGATTGACATCCCCGTTCGGGTGAGTAGCACTCACTGTGCCGGTCTGCCGGATAACGGACGTATACCAAGTCAGATTTAGGATGTTGCGAGTTAGAACATCATCGCGGGCAATGTAGGCAATTTATATTGCAATTCATACATGTTAAGCTTTAGTGTCATGAGCTTAGGGAAACGTAATTACATTTTGTGATGTTTGCATCTGTTGCATTATCACGGGGAAAATCTTAAGGTCCTACATTACATTTTACATAAACCTATGAACTCACCAACTTTATGTTGACGTTTTAAGCATGTTTTTCTCAGGTCAATGAGGCACGAGGTGCTAAGGATACATTGGGATAGTCTTTTGGGAGTCATGCATTAAAGATTTGGAGTCATTACATGTTGGGATATTGTTATGATCTAAAATCTTTGTTATCAAGTGCTGAACAATTTAAGCTGTTGTGCTTTGTATTAAACAATTTCAATAAATCCATTGTATCGTATTTTAAACGACTCTTTTAGAGGTCGTTCTCATATCTTGTGCTATTGATCTATAATGTAACGCTCCCGGATACTCATATTCCGCTGCGACCCAAATTTGGGGGTGTTACACAAATTCTTTAGGAGGATCTCTGTTATCGGTTTGGCCATTGAATTCAAGTGAACTCCTCCATTTATGAGGCTTCTTTAAGAATCTTATGTGGCCAACATAAGCTGTTTTGCTTAACACACGAACAGATGGAGTGTCTTCATTACATGTAGGGCATGCCTTGTAACCTTGCCCACTCCACCCAGACAAACTACTTTGAGCTGGAAAATCATTGATGGTCCATAAAACCATCGCACTCATATTGAACTTCTGGCCTGAGGCAACGTCTATAGTCTCAACACCTTTTCGGTCCCATAAAACCTTTAGGTCCTCAATTAAAGGCCTTAAGTACACATCAATGTCCTTGCCCGGGGATTTAGGGCCAGGAATTAACAACGTCAGGATAAAAGACCTCTCTTTCATACATAACCACGGAGGCAGATTGTATGTCATCAATATCACTGGCCACATGCTGTAAGCCTGACTAAGGTTGTCGAACGGATTAAAACCATCAGCAGCCAACCCTAGTCAAACATTTCTTGGTTCTTTTGCAAAATCCGGATACTTGGTGTCAAAGTTCTTCCATGCTCTACCATCAACCGGGTGTTGCATCTTACCGGGCTCCGTACACTTTCCAGTAGCATGCCAAATCATTTCCTTTGCAGTGTGACTAGACTTGTACAAACGTTGTAGTCTAGGAATGATCGGAAAGTAACGCAACACCTTCCCGCAACACCTTCTTAGAACTTCTTCCCCGGTGTGTTACTGTCTTTCCATCTACTCGTATTACACACAGGAACAGAAATCCTAAATCTTTGTTATCCGTCTCCCCCGAAATAAGCAAAGCAATCGTGTTCATAAGACATGTAGTCGCCGTACCCTAACCGATCGTTTTAAAGGTGTCTATCTTTATTGCATAGTAACGGTGGGAAGCTTGTATCCTTTACTGATGGGAAATACATTTTGGAAAACTCTAACATTTCATTGAATATAGAATCAGTCAATTTACCTTTAACCTTAAAATAGGTAAACTTTGCCATACTGTCGAAATCATCTCAAATAGTAAACCAATTATACGCATTCATATCCTAAATGAGACAAAACATTCAAAAAGCAATCCTAAACTGGGGACTTTCCGAAATTAATTTCTAATAAATTAATTTCAAATGGGTTTTCTATAGGATGATTAAATTCAGAAGGGGATTTTCTGAAATTAATCACTAAAATCCAAAAATCCTAAACACATATACATTTAATGAAGGTACAAACATCAAATTATATCAAATTATCAACATAAGGAGTGTTTGGATTTGCGTTTTACAATGTCAATGAGTGTTTGGATTTGCGTTTTACACTAGCAATCACAATAAACATTCCCCGGTGACATGTCCCCGGGGAAACAAACCAGGATAAAAAAATTATAACATACTTGTTTAGAGGGAAAACGGCTGGTGGAGTCCAAACGGCTGTTGACTGCCAAAATTATAATAACAAACTATTAATCAAAAATGAATTATACCTCAACTTGTTATAAAAATTCAACCAAACCTTTATTAATCAAAACCGAAAATTCTTCACCACCAATAATTAAACTTGTTTAGAGGGCTAGAAAAAGAAGATATAGAATTATCATTTAGAGGATTAAGGAAAGAATTATGTTTAGAGGAAGAGAAGGGTTTAATTTGTGTGCTCGTGTGCGTGTGAGATGCGATGTTGAGTGGTGGTGGTGAGTTGTGGCGGTGTGAGGAGGTGGTGGTGAGATGTGATGGTGAAATTCGATGTTCTTACAGCAAAATCGCCAAGGAGATGAGTTTTGCATAAGAAAAACATTTTTTGGTGTAGTGATAGTTAGAATCCCCGGTGACGTGTCGCTGGGGAAAGTCTCTACTTTATCATTTAGTCCTTATGGCGCGATAACGAAAATTTGGTGGGCCCTTTACGAACTTTTGGAGGGGAATATTAGAATGATTCCTCGGCGACATGTCGCCGAGGAAAACCTTTAATCAAAAATTCATTTCATTTATAAATATTTAAAAAACAAAGTATTTTTATTATAAATACTTATAAGTTTTTTACAATTATATATTTTATAAATAATAATTGAAACTTTTTTATTATTGTTTATATAATGATTTGGTTTCTCAGTTTGGTTTGGTTTGGTTTGGTTTCTCGGTTCATTCTGGTCGACTCATCCGGTCCGATCGATTTGGTTTCTCGGTTCATTCTGGTCGAGTCGATATGCTATGGTTATACATTAGACGTTCAATGGATGAGTCGATGTGTTATGGTTGTACATTAGAGGTTCAACGGATGAGTCGATATGTTTTGGTTATACATTAGACGTTCAACGGATGAGTCGATATGTTATGGTTGTACATTAGACGTTCAACGGATGAGTCGATATGTTATGGTTATACATTAGAGGTTCAACGGATGAGTCGATATGTTATGGTTATACATTGGACGTTCAACGGATGAGTCGATATGTTATGGTTATACATTAGACGTTCAACGGATGAGTCGATATGTTATGGTTATACATTAGAGGTTCAACGGATGAGTCGATATGTTATGGTTATACATTAGACGTTCAACGGATGAGTCGATATGTTATGGTTATACATTAGACGTTCAACGGATGAGTCGATATGTTATGGTTATACATTAGAGGTTCAACGGATGAGTCGATATGTTTTGGTTATACATTAGACGTTCAACGGATGAGTCGATATGTTATGGTACGATTATACATTAGACGTTCAATGGATGAGTCGATATGTTACAGTTATACATTAGAGGTTCAACGAATGAGTCGATATGTTTTGGTTATACATTAGACGTTCAACGGATGAGTCGATATGTTATGGTTATACATTAGAGATTGTGTTGTAGGATAGTGGCTCATATTTAAAGGGTCGGTAAGATAGGCTTTTCAAAAGTGGGGTATATTAGCACATTGTATTCTTATAGAACTTGTGTATAAAAGGGTCGTGAGATTGTATTCATAATGCATAGAACCAAAATACAACAAACAATGGTGTAACTTGAGAAGGATTATGGAGTTGACAAGGAAGTTCCTCTTCGTTTCTTACTTCTTCTCTGCGCGGGCCTCCCCCAGTCCACCCACAAAACAACTTGTTAGATGAATTGATTTTGTAAATCATTCTAGGAGGCCTAATGAACGCTGATCGTGAGGCAGACATGCATGATCAATAATGAGCGAGTGAATGTTACGAATACAGGCGCCAATAGAAGAATATTCAAATAGATATAACTCACAACAAGGAAGCTACACTCGCAGGATGTGTGAATGAACGACGGACAATCCCAAGCTATGCCAAGCAATATATCAAGACCAAAGTGTCTCTACTCGTCGCCATTAACCCCCCTCTTAGAGTGCGCGGGGGGGGGGGGGTGGAGGGGGTGTTGTGGGTTTGGGGGTAGGTATGGATGGGGTGGTTTGGTGGCTGGTTGTGAGTGTAAATAGGGTTTGTTAATTGTTTATATATGTATAGTTGTGGTGTCTATAAAGGTTTTAAGTTTTGTTATTTATTTTTTTTCCAGCTTAATTTTTTTTTATGTTTCGCTTCACACATAAACTTATTGAATTTTTGAAATACACATTTTTATCACAATGGCACATTCCTTCCCCTTCAATCTTTCAATTCAAAGCAACTAAACCAACTCTCTAAACAACTCCACTCCCACCGAACTCTCGTCCACACACCTGCATGCCAGCCCCACCACATTGACATTCATCTACCACTTCTCCCTAATAAATCCTTTCTTGGTTCCCTCGCCCCACACTTTGACGGCTTCCTCCATTGTTCCACTATCTACGTTTTCCCTCTGCCTACCAGCCACTCCCTTTCCAAGGCCTCAGAGCCTTTGAACCATCTCCTCGTCTCTCTGTACTAGCTCTTGCAAGTACTCAATTGACCTGTCCTTGTTCACAACCCAACCAGGAGAAGCTTCAAGTTCTTGAGTAAACAATTGATATTCTTCTATGGCTAGAACGTACTACACACTCACATTATTGATCATAAGCAAGTCCACTACGATCAGCTTTCTTGGCCCTCTAGACAATACAAAATCAAAAACAAACTAACGCAATTAGTTGACTAGAGGCAGAAGCTTGCATATAGCCATAATCCCTTCTCAAGTTCCACATTGAGTTTGTTGTTATTTTGGTTCTATGCACATGAATACAATCCTCACAACCCTTTTTAGATTCGCACAACGTTCTACTAAGAATACAAGAGCTATATACCACCACATTGAAAAGCCGACTAGACCGACACACCTTTAAATAGGACCAACTAGCACTACAACACAATCAATTGTGCAGACAACTATTTACACAGTATGAAGATATAAAATATTCAATTGTGTAACATGTCTTGTATCCCACAACACAATCAATTGTGCAGACAACTATTACACATATTGAAGTATCTAAAAAATACTTCGAGACGATAAGAAGTCTTTAAACCTACAAGACCTAACAATAATGCAGACACAAACAATTTAGAATGCTTACGATACTTGAACGTCTAAAGTAAATCCAAACACCATATCGAAGCGATACAGTGAACGTCCTAATGTATACCATACAATATCGACGCACCCGTGAACGTCTAATGTTATAACCATCCCAATCCCCCGACACCTCATCCTATATGAGCCTTCACCATACCCACCGCCCCATAAACACCCACACCGCCAGTTTATGGGGGTGATGGTGGTTGGTTGGTTGGAATTGATGGGTTGTGCAGGTGGGGGGTAGAGTTTGGTGGAAAAATGGTTGGGGGTGGTCTGGTTGGGGTGTTGGGGTTAGGTTGGGTGTTGTGTTGCGGTTGGGGTGGAGATGGTGGTTTGGTTGGGGTATACCTGGATTTGGTGTTAATTTTTTGTAGGTTAGATAGATACAGGGTTAGGTAGTTGGGTGGTCTAAAGGTTAATTGATAAGAATGTATAGCGATTGGTTTTATGTAATGAGATACTTAAGCACGTTGATTGGTAGAGATGTATTTATGTAATGTATGAGTAGAATAAGGTTAGAAGTAGGGTGACTAATGGAACAAATAACGTACGACCTCCAGTTATAGCATAATGTCATATCCATAAAATTTAGAAAGATAGAAGTGTTAGGAGTATTTATGAAACCAGAACATATCGACTCATAAAACGCAGGATAGAACCATAAATGCACCAAGGGCAAATATACTAGAAAGCAATATACAACCCACAGTAAACAGAGATCCTCCAACAGACAATGACACCACCATAGACTATCTGGACTCCTCGCCCCAATGTGCCAAACAGCACCCTAAAACCTGAGATGAACCAAGCGCAAACATCCGCGCGAACATGTAACAGCCTAATCCTCACATAAGCCGTAGTAACAGACCCAACTCCGTAACCCCCTCACTCTACGCTTCATTTCAACCCCCCCACACCACCCCGCCCCCCAACACACTCCCCACCATACCCGGTCCACCACCAACCTCCGGCCCCCCAAGTCTCCCCCCACAACAAAAAACACCCCACCCCTCCGCAAACAAACCCCCCCCCCCCCCACACCCCTACCCACAACCCCACGCCCCCCCACCCCCTCATTTACCCTTCATTATCCGTGTTTAATTTTTAAAATTACCCATCCTCAAAATCATAAACGTATATCAATCCTTCTTCATACTAACTACTGGTTTCGTCAGCCCACTATCACCTCCCTTAATGCCTAAACACTTCCCCCACACCATTCATAGCCATCCCTCCCACCCGACTCTGATCGACCCACGCCTCCATATAAAAAACAAAATATACCACACACCTCCACAAACATTAACGAGGATTAACCCTTCTCCAAAGCAAACAAACACAAACCACAAACTACCGCAGGCCACCCTCCCCAAAAATTCAGAATTATACTCCAATAAAAAATCGATTCTCCTCACCCCTCCAAAAGATCCAATCACTATCTAACTACTTTCATAGGAGCACCAACGACAACCACGTTCCACACATATCCACACCCCGACCACCAGCTATACTTCAGGACCTCCACGCCTCCAAGCCATTCTCAGGACTCAACACTAACAAAACTATTCCTATGATCTTCAAGAAATGCAATATGCTCAAACTGCAAGCACTTGCGTGGAAAGATAAGTGTACTCAAGGCAACAATGGACATGCATATGCATCCGGAACAACACACAGTTAATTCGGCTGCACTATTCCACGAAGTTCTCAATGAAATGGAAAAACTTGATTTGGAGTAGTTTGTCATGTGCAATGTAATTCGTATGATTTGGAGTATTGCATTCGCAAAGGTAATTTGTATGTTTTATTGTAATGTGAAGATTTGTTTAAACTTTTATGATAGAATGTTTTATGTATAGACCGATATCACCCTCGACATGCCAATGGTACAAACATTAACACACCTTAAAAACGTATCTATATTTTTTGTTAAAATATACGGAATATCGGACCGAAACGAACCTAAAAACGTAGTTTAGTTGAAAGTCAACAAAGTCAAACACTATCCCAGGCGACATGTCGCCGGGGAAACTGTCCAAAAAAACCAAAAGCCCAATTTCGTAATATAAAAGCCCAAACCAATTGACACTAATTAATTTTTTTTAAATAACCTATTATCCCCAGCGACATGTCGCTGGGGAAAATAGTGTCCACGTCACCTCAAATGTAATTAACACTAATTATTTTTTTTAAATTAACAAGTGAATCCCCAGCGACATGTCGCCAGAGAAAAGTAAGCGGGAAAAATTCCCGCCACGGTTTACGTAGAATTTTTTGGTCAAAATTTAACGACATATTCCTCGGCGACATGTCGCCGGGGAAAACATTCGATTTCTTTGACTAAAAAGTCTACGAGAATTGGTGCCACGTAGGACAAATTTTTATCATTTAGTGCATATTCCCCAGCGATAAATGTCGCCGGGGAAAAGACCGTCACCTGTTCTCCTATTTCTTGTAGTGAGCGCACGAGAATTGCATGTACATGCCTAAATTTGCTAATGATATTATTTGATGATTGTTCAAGATTAAAAAAACATATGTAAGTCATAACAAATCGCACACTTAAGTTGTTCTACCATTTCAAAGTCTGGACCGTTCAAGATTTTAAAATATGCCTATATTATATAACATTTTCAAAGTCTAGAAAATATTACTTTTAATTTAAATAATTAATATTGTTTGGCAGGAAATGAGAAGTCAAACTTAGAGGTCTCATTTTGTCTGACTCGATAACTACTAAAGAAACCAACATAAAGTTGTCCAAAAATGATTCCTAACAAATATATGCCATATCCTAAAATTGCAAGTAAAAAACTGATTCGTCGTAGATGGTCGGTTCTAAATTATCTCCAAGTAGATTAGATAAACACCATAGGAAAGGTAAGAATCAAATCTTCCGGAGTCGTATCCTCGGCAAAGAATGAATTTGAAAATAACTTCAAAAGTTTATTGTTTGATGCTTAGTTATCTTCTATTTTTAGTTTAATTTAATAAACAAGATAATTATATAAAATCAAGAAAGGGAAATAATTCTAAGGCAAGATTACTCTAAAATAAGCTACGAGGACGATTAAAAGGCAAGGATCTAATAAGAATACTAAGGGACTATGTTTGTCTAAAAACGGTGGTTAAAATATTATGATTAATAAAGAAATTATTTTCGTGATCAAAAACTCGTACAAAGGTTAATCTCTTTATAATGTCATATATCAATTTTAACCCTTATACCTGCACATTAAACCGATTAGTTGATAATGTAGGTTAAGATTTTGACTACTAAAGAATTTCTATTCTTTTCAACCGCTTTTTCCCGTCAAATCGAATAAAAACAATCTAAGTAAATCGTTGGTCGGATGGCTCTCGTTAACGGCTACTAGGTTAAATTACGAGTAGTTGTTAACGGCTAACCTAACTTCTACTCAATATACTAACCTAAACTAACAACTAATATCACCATCAGCAAACGTCCCAATTAATCAAATATCAAACACCATATCTAACAAACAATATATATTATATCTATTATATATAATATATAATATTATATATTATATATATATATAATATATATATATATATATATAAACTACTCGTTCATAGCAAAATCTACACTAATAACAATAATAAACATTTTTAAGCTAAACATGACAATCAATAAATAATAATATATAAAGATAAAAATGATAAACTAAATAAGAGAGCAAGAAGATAAAAATAACACAAAGTTAATAGCGTTTTTCACCGACTATTAAAAATGTAATCTTTTTAATAATAAAAGCTATAGATCTATAAAAACTAATTTATAAATAAATCTCAAACCACCCAACTTACAAAGAAAAATGTTTACTAAGCTGTAAGCTAAGCTTGAGATATTAAGGTAACTAATTTATAAATATCTTAGCAAATATAGATTTTGCAAATCTAAAAACATAGACTTTTAACTACTAGAACTTTATAAAAATTAAAATAAAAATTAAATTTCGAAATTAATTCTAAAACGATAGAATAAACTTAAATTGAATATAATATAATTTATAAAAATTAAAACAAAATTTTTAAATGTCAAAAATATTTTAAACGATTTAATGAATAAAACATATTTGAGATCTAAATAAAATACTAAACGAATTCTAAACATTTTAAATCTTTTATCCTAGCTTTATAAACTACTATGAATGTTACCATAAAATAAGAAAATGTGTTTTTGATGTTTTTTGCTATTTTTTATAAAATAAAAACAAAACAGTTTTATAAAAGTAAAAGGACATAACTGGTTTTTAGATTTTTTTAGAACAATTAAACGTGAAAATAAAACTTGTAAAAAATATGACAACAGAAAACACTTTTTAGAGATCTATGAATATAAAATACGATTTCTTTTTGTATTTTGTAAATTTTTTTAAACTATTAAAAACTAGATAAAGTTACTACTTTTATGAAGATTGTTGGTAAATAAAAGAGAGGAGATAAGAAAGATATAAAGATTGCAAGATAAATCTGTAAAAACTACACTACTTTTCTAAAATAAGACTAGACAAGTAAAAATAATAAAGCAACACTATAAAAACATAATAAATTTATAAAAACTAGAGAGAAAATTTTACAAAGAAAAATGAAGATGAGATATTGTGTTTGAGGTGGTGGGTTTTTATAAACCCAATGTTACACTTAGACCCTCACTAGGGTTTTACATATTTTCTAAACGACCCCTCCACTATTTAGAACTTGGTACAAACACCCTTGATTGTCAATTTTAATACACTATAAAATATATATACTAATATAACCTTAAGAGCAATTAAGAAAATTCCCTAAGGAAAATTCACTCTCAAAAATATATATAATATAATATATAATACGTATATTTAACCGGGAAGAATGATCACCCGGGTCGTTTCCCCAACGACTTGTGCAATTGAAACCTTGTTTAAGCTCGGATTATGATTTGAATGAAAGCAAAGATATTTTTATGATCTATAACTACCAAATAAAAGCAACAAGTAAAATTGAACAATTAAAAGCAATTAAACATTTAAAATGATTAACGGGAAACAAATAAAACGCGACAAATAAGCAAGTAAATCAAAATTAAGTCCTAAAAATGCAAACTAAATTCCTAAACCTAAATTAAGATAAAAGAAATTTTTAAGAAAAAGAAAAATATTTTTTTGATTATTTTTGAATTTTTTTATTAATTAAAAAACTATTTAAATCTAATTAAATCCTAAAAAAAATAGAAAATAATTGAAATTATATTTTTCCTAGATAAAACAAAGAAAAAGAAAATTTTAGAAAAAGGAATCACTATTTTTGACTTTTTAGATTTTTAAATATGAATTTTCTAAAATTTAAACTAATTAAAAGCTTAAAAAATATTAAAACTATTAAAAATATAAGCCTAAAAATTTTATAAAAATTTTACTAGAAAAAGAAAAAGTGCAGAAATTTATAAAAAATAAAAGCCCTAATTTTTACTTTTTGATTAAAGTCTAATTAAACTAATTAAAAACTAAAACCTAATTATTAAAATTAAAATTAAAAACTAATTAAATACTTAACTAAGGACTAACTATGCAAGGACTAAAGGACTAACAGTGAAAACAAAAGGACAAACGGGGGATTAACTGAGTTAACTAACAAATGAGAAAGTTACAAAACCTACCCTGAGGCCTAACCCGATTACACCCTAAGTCCCTTTAAGCCTAAATAAGTTGAAATTTAAAAAGTGCTTATTAAGGAAAACTTATAAAAGCAAAGTTAAAGAACAAGGTGTGGTGAACAAATGGGCCTATCGTCGAACATTCACGGTACAAAACCCCCGCCGCCCCGCTTCCCCCCAGCCACCCTTCCCCTCCCGCGCCCCCCCCCAAACCCTACCCACCACCTCCCCCGCCACCGCCACCCCACTCCCACCCACCCGCCTGACCCAAGCGCTTGATATGGGAAACGAGAATTGAACGATCATTCCATTCTGCTTTACGAATCGTTAGCTTTGGTACCGTGATAAGCAAAGGTGGAACTATATGGCCTGCTATCAATGTAGTCCTTTATTCTTAAATCTACTCGATCTGTTAAATTTATAAGCATTATTCATTCTATGACTTAATTTTTTGAATTGCAGACGTACTTTGATATGAAGGAACATTTGTCAGGCCCAAATGCTAAACAAGTTGAGAAAGGCATGGGACTTCAGTTTAAAGGCCAATAAAAAAACAGAAAAAACAAGTTTAAGGATGAAATGTTTGTGAGCCGTGGTGGGTACGAGAATCCGGTGAAGATGCGAAACTTTCCTCCGTCGGGCAAGTCTCTGAGCGAATGGCACGAGTTATGTGTATCAAGTTTCACGTCGGAAAAGCATTTTGGCCCATTTTCTGCAATGAACAAGGCTAACAGGAGCTAATCCGCCTGTCAGTTTCCCACTCAATGTAGATAATCATACGCCGCTAAGCAACACACTAGGAGTGAAAGTATGTGAATAAATATGTTTGATTTTATATTGTTTAATATAATTCATTATAATAATATCCAAATTTAACTTGTTTTCAGTGGGAGACCATGGTGTACTTTTCCTGACCATATCGAGCTCTACATAGAAAACTCAAATCAGAAGAGGGGAAAGTGCCAAAGAAGTTTTTGAAGCCAGATATGAATAATTCATGTCTAAGTTTAAGCCAAAATAATTCAAGTTTGTAATTAGTTCTGGTAGTTGGATACCAATGGTGTATATTAGTGTCTGGTAGTCAATGATAGTAATAGTTCTCGTAAATCAAAGGATAATATTATTCATGTCTATGGTGTAGTTTCTTTAAGTATGTATCCCTCCCATTTAAAGTAAATCATGGATTACACTAAAATGGGGGGAATTGTTGGTGATTTTAGTGTCATGCAATGGGCCATTAAGGTAATGACGATTTACAAGAGACTTAATGAGATTTTCATACTAGCTTGGATATGACAGATAGTGGAAGTGAGGATTATACACTCGTTGAGTTTAAAATGTTATTCGACTTCTAGACAAATGCAGAGATCAAGGGGCAGTACTAAGTATATAGTAAACATTGGTTTACTACTGGCAGTATTAAGTTGATATAGCAGTACTAAGTTGATTTATAACGGGCAGTACTAAATTAATTTCCACTCTCATTGTACTAATTAGTTTAGTACTGGCTAGCACTAAATAGTATAGTACATGCTAGCTGAGTAGCAGTACTAAGTATTAGTACTGCGTAGCACTAAGTATTTAATACTGCTATACTAAGTAGTTTAGAACTGTTAAGCCGTGTAGCTGTTGAAAAACATTGTGAAAGTTGGTTTTAAAACCAACCTTTAACTGCTTAACTGCATCTAGATCTTTTTTATAAACAATTCATTTAGTCTCATAAATAGTAACGAAAATATATATACAATTCCTTCAATGTTGCTTGTATTATTAATGATTCTTTGTGCTAAGAACATAAATTGTTATACTCCTTATAGTTATCCCGACTGAAGAGATTTCTTGCAACTCAGGCATTGATCGAGGGTCGAAATACTTTAATACAAAAGTGGGACTATTACACGATAAAGCGATATATGCCATGGAAAATCACACACACCCTAATTTATAATAACAAACAGGTAGTCAAGGTTAGTTAGCAAGAACGCTAGTACTATGCAATCTTTAAGTTTGAAACATTACTGTTAGTTAAAAAAAAAAACCCCAAAACAATCTTAAGGTTTGATTTCAGTTCTCAGAAGTCAAATAATAGAAATAGTCAAGTCCTATATATAGTCAGCATGGTACTCTAGCATTAATTACACATCATCGACATTTCTAATTAAACAAATACTTTATCGAATCTCTATTTACACATGTTTAAATTCTATAAAATAATTCCTATCTTATCTCACTATATTTACACATTATCAAAAAACCATGTATATAATCCTGTATAAAAAACATACAAACTATCTTTAAACTACAATCACATCTTGATAATTGTTTATTGCTTATGAAAGGTTTCCCAAGAAGGAGTGGTGGTATTTTGAAAACATATTAGAATCTAATAAACATTTTACAAATACACAAACTTCGCCGATAACAATATGAGTTCATAAAGTGTAATTAACTTTCATAGAATGTCACATCATTGTGTTCGGGAAGTTTGTGTGTCTGACATGAGTTCCTTAGATACAAAATTATTACTCAAAATAACCACCAACTCCTTCATTGGGTAAACCTTTCAAGCAATAAACATTAACAAGATGTGATATGAAAGTTTACGATAGATGTAATTTATAATATACAGATATATACATAGGATTTGAAATGAGTAATATAGATAAGATAAGAAAGGAATTTTTATATGAATTAACCTGTTTAATAGAGATACGATAAGAATTTTTTTTTTTAATTGAAATTGTGTGATGTGTAATGACAGCTAGTCCCGCTGACTATACTAGAACAAGCAATATCTACTTAATGACTACGGAACTGAAAACAAACTTAAAGATATGTTTAGGGTGAATTTTTTTTTACTACCAGAACGATTCAAACTTAAAATATGCATAGAACTAGCAGTACTAGCTAACTACACTTGACTACCGTTTGTTAAAAAAATAAGGGTGTTGTGAACATCTAGGATAAACTCGTTAATCGATTGTAAAAGTACACTTTCGTATAAAGTATTTCGACCTTATCAATGCCTGAGTTTGCACAAAATCTCATATCGTTATAATATAATGTATATAACAGAATTTAATGTCTAGGTCACAAGAATCATAAATCAAGAACATTGAAGGAATTGTTAAATATAGATCGTTCTATTTAATGAGACTAATGAATCTGTTTATAAAACAGATTCTAGATGACAGTTAAGCAGTTAAAGTTGGTTAAAACCAACTTTCACAACTGTTTTTCAACAGCTACACGGCTAACAGTACTAACTACTTAGTACTAGCAGTAATAACTACTTAGTGCTAGCAGTACTAACTACTTAGTACTGCTACACACTTAGCATGTACTAACTACTTAGTGCTAGCAGTACTAACTACTTAGTACTAGCAAGTGTAAAAAACATTAGTACTGCCGAGATATAAACCAACTTAGACTGGCAATATCAACTTGAGTACTTGCCAGTAGTAAACCAGAATACAAATACTTAGTACTGCCCCTTGATCTCTGCATTTTGTCTAGGTCGATAACATATTAACTCAACGAGTGTGTACTCCACACTTCCCTAACTCGTATCCAAGCTAAGTATGAAATCTCATTAGTCTCTAGTAAATCGTTCATTAACTAAGATGGGCCATTAGATGACACTAAAATCACCAACAATCACCCCCCCATTTAGTGTAAATCCTTGATTTACTAAAATGGGGGGATACAAACTTAAAGAAATACACCATAGACAAGAACTAATATTATCCTTGACTACGAGAACTAATACTATCATTGACTACCAGAACTAAATACACCATTGGTCTCCAACTACCAAAACTAATACAAACTTGCATATTAGGGCTAAAACTTAAGTAAATGAATTACTTACATATCTGGCTTCAAAAACATCTTTGGCCCACTTTCCCTCCTTCTGGTGAGTTTTCTTGTAGAGCTCAATAAGGTCTGGAGATATATATTTTAAAAAAATACACCATTGGTCACCACAGAAAACAAGTTAAAATTAGGATAAAATAATAATGAAATATATTAATACAATAAAAAATCAAAACATATATTAATACAACTTTACCTCCTCTTGTCTGCTAGCGCGTAGATTACTCCCTGGTAGGAACATGAGGCAGCATCGCCCTGTTATACCTGTTCATTTGCAAATGGGCCAAATGCTTTTTCCAGAAGATGATATGAACACAAAACTCGTGCCATTCGCTCATATACTTGCCCGACGGAGGTAAATTTTCGCAACTTCACCGAATTCTCGTACCACCAACGGCTCAACAAACATTCATCTTAAACTTGTTTTCCTGTTTCTAGTTTTGGCCTTTAAACTGAAGTTTCCATGCCATTCAAACTTGTTTAAGCAATATTGGGCCCGACCAAATGTTCCTATTACATATCAAAGTACGTCTGCAATACAAAAAATATAAGTCATAGGAAAGGAAGTAATGCTCATAAATTTAACAGATCGATGTAGCATTATAAAATAAAGGACCCATTGATAGCAGGCCTATAGAGTTCGACTTGTGCATATCAGTGTACCAAATCCTACTGATTCCGTTAACAGATTGGAACTTGATCGTTCAATCACGTTCCCAATATAAGCCCGTGAAATGTCGACGATTAGGCCCAATGGTTTAGGCAAGTCCTTAGTTGATGAAGGTCAATTTGATGGATATCTTATTCTCTCACCCAAGCCGCATTTTCGTTATGAGCGCAGACTCAGAGCCTTTCTTTTCTTCCCTAGCGACTGAAAATGAAAAAGTCAAATCACAATTAAGCAATACAACTATTCAAGCGAATAAAGTAAATTACAAATTCAAGTACAATATTCATGTAATTACTTACACTTTTTGATGGTGAGAGGCTCCCATGTGAGCACGTAATAGGTGACCATCCTCTCTAACAACCAATGCATCGTCAGTAAAACAAAGTTTTAAACAGCCAATGTGATCAAGTACTTGCAAGCTCATTTTTATTTTTTTTTTTAAACCAGGCAATTACAAACACTCTTAAAGTACACTAGTCGGGACAAAAATTTAACCATTGATTAACAATTATATTATAAATTAAAGTTCACAAATAGAAAATACAAGTACCCTATAAATTAAAGTTCACAAATAGAAAATACAAGTACCCGAACATATTAAATAAGCAATTGGAACCACTAAACATAATTTTAAAAACAACTCAAATTTCATATCAACCTAACCTCTCCTCAGAATCACTACTAAGATCATGAACAACGTCATAATTCAACATCATCATCAATAAAGTAATCATCATTGACGCAGAATTAGGAATAAAAAACTAACCTCCGACGGATGGAACCAGATCTACTCAACCGAGTAATAAACCAATCTTCTAAATTATCTGCCATGCAACATCATAGAGTTGCTGCAAGAACAACTCTGCATCCACAATGCGACCTTATCCCAATCTTTTCGCTGATAAACTCTTAGGACAACCTTCACAATGATGTATCAAGAAGGGTCTTCAAGGTAAAAGACCTGTCTTGCTTGTGAATGCAAGAATGTATGATTTCCTTCCACCACTCATCTCGCGAAGATATACTAGTTATGTGTATTTAGTAACACAAAGTGAGGTGCTGCTAATGTTATTGGTTTTAAACCATTTATAAGCCTGAATAAAGGACAACTTTTTGATTGAGTTCATAAAAAATAATCTCCACAATTATCTACTAACAGACCATAATCATAGAACCAACTCCCCTCCAAGAAACTCCACATGATTAGAGATATATAGGCGTTCAACACGGCTGCGAACCACGAACATCACACCGATAACTAAAAGGATGTGAGTAATAAGATGCATTAATCATTCGTTCACTAGGCCCAAGCAATAGTTCGCCGACAAGAAAAGACTACACTCAGATGAGATTCTTGGTATATAAGATAGAGATCAATGAAACCAAAATAAATTCTGCCTTAAAAAAAAAGGTAACGCAAACGAGAAAAGTCTTTTTGTAAACTACATATACAGTTTACATTGTCGCGAAACCATGGAGAAAATTTTATTGGTAAATCATTCTCGGGCATGTAATGAACAGCATTTCTGTACAAGTTCATATTTCATATATTAGTATAATCAAGAAAATATGTACTTTTACATAAAAGAGTGTTAATATGAAAAGAGCGTATCGTCCTTGTATTGTCGATTTCAGGACTGATGTCGAGGTGACATACCAACAAGCTTCTTTTTTAACATTGGTGATCCAACTTTTTACCTACACCCGTACTTATTTGGGAGTACAAGCTGATCGTAAAACTTGCAACTCAGGATGTTGGAGGTGACCGTCAACATATCTGTCTGTACGATTAAAATTTGTTGAACATTACTGAAGATAATGTTAACAAATATGTTAACGCCGTCTTTCGCAATATACCCCTCCGCTAACAACTTCAGGCCTAGCTTTATTTCGAATAACATAATTTTATAGAAATTTTCAAATATCGTTCAAATGGATACATCACCTCATTTACACAGGCCACAAGAATAGCCTCTGCTGGTAAATGGTAGTGACCAAAGAAGTCAATATGTCAAAAAAGGCTGAGGATAAATTCGCACGAAATTGCACAATATATTGACCAATTGGTCTTCGTCTATCAACAGGTCCCGACTCTATATATCTTCGGAGCACAAATCTCTTGAAAGAAACGAGCAGAAGCTCAATGATTTGTGTAGCAATACTCCGAGTCCAAGTATCTTGAGCTCCAGCCAGAAGCAACCGATGCATCATTAAATGGCAATCTATGAGACTTTTGTATGCCTATTAATTTGTATATCTAGATAACGGTTTACTATATTGCTTAAAGTTTGATCCAAATCCATCAGGTAGTTTAACACCTTTTATGAATTTACAAAATTTTCGTCTCTTTTCAGGTGGGAAAGAGTAAGCCGCGTGAGGCTTTATGAACTTCCCGTTGCCTTTCTTGCTGAGCCACAACTCTGGTCGGATATTCAACTGTTCTAAGTCTTGCCTTGCCTTGTTCGTGTCTTTGGACTTGTCATTCATTAACAGTGTACCCAAGATACTCTCGAGTACATTTTTTTCGATATGCATGACATCCAAGTTGTGTTTTAGAGGAAGACTTGACCAATAAGGAAGCTTATAGAAAATGGATCGTTTACTCCAATTCCTTTCTACGATGGGGTCACGTGGTCTCTTCACACCCCCATAACTCGGATGTTTACCCGGAATACGTGACGGTAAATCAACAAGTTGTTGTATGATTCTAGCACTAGTGAGTTTTTTAGGTTTTGGTCTATTATCGCTCTTACCATTGAAGGTCTTGTCATTCCTCTAACGATGATTCAAGGGTAGGAATCTTCTATGACCAACATACATGGTTTTCCCATTCACGTGAGTAGATGGAGTCTCCTCATTACATGTAGGGCAGGCTAAGTAGCCTTGACCACTCCAACAGGATAACATACAAAAAACGGCGGGTAAAAGTCACTAAAGAGTCGGATAAAATGCATTGCTCTCATTGAGAACTCAGTGTTTGTAGCAACGTCTAACGTCTTGACTCCTGCCTTCTTCCATAAAGTCTTCAACTCTTTAACCAAAGGTTGCAAGTAAACATCCATGTCCTTACCAGGTGATTTAGGGCCAGGAATTAAACATGTCAACATGAATGAAGACTCTTTCATACATATCCATGAGGAAGTATGTATGTATGTCAATATTACTAACCACATACTGTAAGGACTGACTCAAGTTTCTAAACGATAGAAACGTTAGCAGCCAACCCTAGTTGAACGTTTTCTATGTCTTTTGCAAATTCTGGGTTGTTCTTATCAAACTCTTTCCATGCTTACATCATCCGGTGTGACCCACTTACCATCTTCGTACAATATCCAGTACATGTCCAATGTCAATGCTTGGCAGTGTGTAATGATCCATGACATACGCTTTAGTCTAGGAAACAAATGAAGTAACGTAACACCTTGTAGGAACTTTCTTTCCCGTGGTGTCTTTGTTTTTCCATCTACTCGCTTTGCAAGTTGGACAAATTTGCTCATCTTTGTTTTTCTTCCCCCAAAATAAACAACAATCGTTAATACAAGCATCGATCGATTCGTATCCCAACCCAACTTTTTTCATTGACTTCTTAGCTTCATAGTATGTCTTGGGGATTTTGGCTCCTGTCGGGAAAGCTTTTAGGAGAAATTCCATAGTGTCGTCGAATGAAGTATCAGTCCATTTATACAAGACCTTGAGATGCGCAAACTTTGCCAAAAAGTCTAGTGAAGACATCCAAGTACAAGCTGGGAACAGCTCTTCATTTGCCATTTCAAACAACCCTTCCATGTCATCTTTTGTAGGACCCGCAGCTTCTGGTGGTTCATTACTCGTCGATGCCGTATCTGTGTTATGTTCAGTGTTGTGTTCGGTGTTGTGTTCAGTGTTGTGTTCGGTGTTGTGTTCAGTGTTGTATTCAGTGTGTGTGTGTGTGTGTTGGGTTGTCTAGTTATTGTATTGTTTCCCCTACAACACATTAGAGTACATTGATCATGGTCATTTCAGTCATCTACAATTGGCAAAGGAATAATACTCTGTTCACCGGAAGAACCCAAGTAGGATAACCCCTGCTAAACCTGTTATTATGTATGTGACGCTTAATAGTAAGAGGTGTAAGCTTGTCCCGGTTCCCACACAACCGACATGGACAAAAACATAAACCTTGGTCATTTATGTGTGCTTTACACCTCTCGTAGAAATCGTTAAGACCACGAAAAACTCGAGAATTGCTTGTTTAAAGCAGGCCTAGTCTAATTCTTTATCAATCGACAAGACTTCTCGGTGTGCAAGTGAAGTAGTGGTGGACAATGAAAGGTTCAGTGGTGAAGAACCTTTCGCCACTAAGAGGAAAGCAAAAACGTGCGAAATTTACAGAACACATTCAATACAAACATAAGCTATATTAGAAACATAAGCTAATTTACAAACTTAACAATCAGAAACATAATCTAATTCTCATTTACAAACACTTTCATATAACAAATATAAGCTAATCAGAACATAAGCTAATTTATCAAACATAACATAATATTATAATGCAATTCATTTTTACAAACACATTCATTTACACAAGAACAAAACAGACTTTCAATACAAGACACATTCATGGTCACTTTTCAGACGACTAACCAAAACACATTAACTTTTCAAACATAATCTAATTAACAGGAACAAAACTAGATTATCATAATTGCAATTAATTACACTTTTCAATTTACTGAATTTATTAATTAATAGATGTGTTCTTAATAGCCCAATAAAGCAAATTATCAAAATAGCAAATACAGAAACAATAAACCAAAACCCAACTTACAATAACGAGTGTGGGTCGTGTGATCGATATATGAAAAAAGTGGTTGATGGTCGTCTCTTAAACCGAGTGGTGGTGGTGGAAATCACTGTCTTGGTCGTATCTCCAAACTAAAGTGGTGGTGGTGTTTTGGTTTTGTTGTACTTTGGTGTACAGAAATTTTTAGGTTAGAGAAGAAATTTGGTGTACCAAACAATTAGGGCGGGGTGTTTGACTTTTGGTGAAATTTTTAGAGCGAAAGTTATCGGGACTACGTATTGACTTGTAAGGACAACATGTAGTCCCTGAAAAAAAAAATAAAGGGGAAGGCCAAAGCCCCGGGTGAGCAAGACTCGAACCCGGGACCTCAAAGCCCTCAACCCTTATAAACCCCAACACCACAACCGTTGTGCTAGCAATAGCCATCCGGTAGTGTTTTTGTGGATTAATATATAAGGGCTTTTTTGCCATTAAGTACTTATAAGCTGTTAGGGCTTATTTCGCAGCTTATCCAATAACGTGGGTTTTTCTTAATATTCTAGGATTGCATACTTTTAAGCTATTTAAGGGATTTAATCCGATTTTTTTATACACGTTAAGTAATTTTTATAATTTAGTTTTCATTAAGATTAAAAAAATTCATAAAAAATAAAATAATTATCAAAAAAAATATAAACTTATTTTTAAAATTTGATTCTTTTTTTTCATCTAATATTCTAGAAAAAATAACAGTTTTTGTGTAGGGTCAATTATCCAAAGTTTTCATTGTTTTTAAAGGACTGGGATTCGTTCCCCGTCCTGACTATTGACTCGTATTTGGGTCCAAACGAACTCCGTTTTTAGTCTAGTTTTTTTTAAACTTCGTTTTCAGTCAAGTAGAATCTAATTTTAGTTTAAAAATTGTTCTAGAGTTAAAATCGCAAAATTTAGATTTTTAATCCTCGTTTTCAGTCAAGTAGAATCTATATCTTCATACTGTGATACATAAGTTGTCTACCACAATAGAATGTTTTATATACTTCCTACATTGGTAAATAGTTTGTCTGCACAATTCAATGTTTAATATATCTTCATACTGTGTAAATAGTTGTCTGCACAATTGAATGTTTTAATCTTCATACTTTGATATAATAGTTTTGGTCTACACAATTCAATGTATTTATATCTTCGTACTATGGTTATAGTTGTCTGCACAATTGAATTGTGTTGTAGGATAGTGGCACATAGATTAAAGGTGGTAAGGTGGCTTTTCAAGTGGGGCGTATAGCAACTTGTAATTTCTTAGTTTAATGTTGTCTATATAAATTATTTTTTATAAAATATATAATTATTATTTACAATTATTTTTTATAAAATATATAATCGGTTCGTTTCGGCTGGGTCGGTCCGGTTTCTCGGTTCGTTCCGGTCGGTTATACATTAGAGGTTCAACGGATGAGTCGATATGTTATGGTTATACATTAGAGGTTCAACGGATGAGTCGATATGGTATGGTTATACATTAGAGGTTCAACGGATGATTCGATATGTTATGGTTATACATTAGAGGTTCAACGGATGAGTCGATATGGTATGGTTATACATTAGAGGTTCAACGGATGAGTCGATATGGTATGGTTATACATTAGAGGTTCAACGGATGAGTCGATATGTTATGGTTATACATTAGAGGTTCAACGGATGAGTCGATATGGTATGGTTATACATTAGAGGTTCAACGGATGAGTCGATATGTTATGGTTATACATTATAGGTTCAACGGATGAGTCGATATGGTATGGTTATACATTAGAGGTTCAACGGATGAGTCGATATGGTATGGTTATACATTAGAGGTTCAACGGATGAGTCGATATGTTATGGTTATACATTAAAGGTTCAACGGATGAGTCGATATGTTATGGTTATACATTAGAGGTTCAACGGATGAGTCGATATGGTATGATTATACATTAGAGGTTCAACGGATGAGTCGATATGGTATGGTTATACATTAGAGGTTCAACGGATGAGTCGATATGTTATGGTTATACATTAGAGGTTCAACGGATGAGTCGATATGGTATGGTTATACATTAGAGGTTCAACGGATGATTCGATATGGTATGGTTATACATTAGAGGTTCAACGGATGAGTCGATATGTTATGGTTATACATTAGAGGTTCAACGGATGAGTCGATATGGTATGGTTATACATTAGAGGTTCAACGGATGATTCGATATGTTATGGTTATACATTAGAGGTTCAACGGATGAGTCGATATGGTATGGTTATACATTAGAGGTTCAACGGATGATTCGATATGTTATGGTTATACATTAGAGGTTCAACGGATGAGTCGATATGTTATGGTTATACATTAGAGGTTCAACGGATGAGTCGATATGGTATGGTTATACATGGTCTATTCAAGTATTCAAGTACTCGTATGCATTCTAAATAGCTGTCTGCACAATTGATTGTGTTGTGGGATACAAGACATGTTACACAATTGAATATTTTTATATCTTCATACTGTGTAAATAGTTGTCTGCACAATTGAAAGGGTGGGTAATATTTAAAGGGTGGGTAAGTGGCTTTCAAAGTGGGGTGTATAGCAACTTGTATTCTTAGTGGAATGTTGTGTATATAAGGGTTGTGAGTTGTATTCATATGCATAGAACCAAAATACAACAAACAATGTGGAACCTGAGAAGGATTATGGAGTTGCAAGCTTCGGCCCAGTCAACTACTTGGTCAGATGTTTTGAGTTTGTATTTCTGGAGGGCCAAAATACAACAAACAAGTGTAAATAAAATGACAAAAATAAGGTGCTACGCGTTGACTAGTCGACACATAAGGACCCATTCCTCGGCGACACCATGCACTAAGCGACAAAATACATGGGTAGTCGTTGACTTGTCAACGTATAAGGAACTCAATCCCTAGCGACATGTCGCCGGGGATAATACATAATTAATTAAACTTTCAGTAAGTATCGTAATTAACTAATTTTTGAATAGGACTTTCCCAAGCGACATGTCGCTAGGGATTATGTGCCACCGTGGCACTAATTCTTTGACTGAAAATTAAGTGGGTCCCACCGTTTGGCTGGGGATTGTCGCTGGGGAAGGTATCCGTGTCGAGCTTTCCCCTGCGAACATTCCCCAGCGACAAGTCGCTAGAGAAAGGTATCCCCAGAGACATGTCGCTAGGGAAAACACCGAATTTTCGCCAGGGAAAGTGTATAATGTTGTAGTGCTTGGCCATATCCGTGACCGATCTTGAACAACGAATGGATTAAGGAGATATTCAGGGCCGTCTCTAAATTTCTAAAAAATTTGAGGCCCTGTGCAAAATTACATAATAAGACATTGCGAGAAGAAATGTTATATATAAAATGCCATTGTTTATAAGACATAATGCAAATTAATTATGTAAACGTTTAACATATTTTGAAAAGGACAAATTTTGGGGCCTCTAAAATTTTTGAGGCCTTGTGCGGTCGCTCATCCTGCACACCCTCAAAGACGGCCCTGGAGATATTGGACAACGGAATTTTATTTTATGCATATAAAGTGCTTGATAGAATGTCTATTTATATTTACTCGATTCTTTATTGTTTTCTTTGCATAATTATCATAACTTTAGAATATAAGCATTTGTCTTAGTTTTGTTTTCTTTATATAGTACTATAATTGATTGTGGCTACTGATGGCCAATTACAGTTAGGTAAGTGATAATGGGGAGTTATTTGTAGTGTAGTACAGTGTATCAAGGTTTTGTATGAGAATTTGGTTCTATGTTATTATGTTTGGAAATTGTTAGTTAGGCGATAAAAGATGAGCTTTTTGAGAGTGGAATTGAATTGGATAAACAAAGTTTGCTTATGGTGGTTATATGACCATTTAGATAATCCGTGACACACCCGGGCCGGAATAAG